>RJWM01002858.1:0-121587 GCA_004363535.1 Dasyprocta punctata
GGGAGGCATGGAGATCCCAGACTGGGGCTCTGAAGGCACACTCGAGTGACCCTCTGTGCTGGCCACAGCCACCCCATCACTGGTTTCATGGTACCAGGCAGCTGTTGGCAGCAGCAGGAGCTCCGCACCCAGAGTCCTGCAAAGGACCAGAGGCACAGTACCTTCTGGAAAAGGCAGGAGAGGAACTGGCAGAGAAGAGAGGTGTTGCCTAGAGCAGCTCAGAGTCTTCCTTTGAAAAGCGGGGAGTGCAGATCTGGCTGCCAGGCAGGCTTGCACTCATCTGCTGTAAGCTTGCCAGGAAGGGGTGGCCGCCACAAGATGAGCCTGCCCTGGGCTGAGAGGTAGGGAGGGTGCCTTTCCCACAAGAGGGGCCCACCTGCTGCCCGTCTTCCTGCATCCCTCCTCCCAGCCCTCTCTTTCAAGCTGCTTCTGACGCCTAAATGTTGATACTTTTGGTAGGCTTTGGAAATTGCTCTGTAATTATTTTCAAAAAGCATCTTTGGAAATTGGGCCTTTGATGTCCAGGAACCCTACACAGGTGCTTTTTATATTGCATAACGCATGAGCATTGCCATCTTCCCTGCCATCCGGGAAGCTGGGCAAAAGCAGAGAGTTGCTCAGCTTTGCCTCTGGTCCTTTGCAGCACCTGGCCTCAGAAACCTAGGTGGATGAATGAATGACGGATGGATGAAGGACTGAATGCACATGTGAAAAATGAAAGGATGAATTAGAAAGCAAAAAGCGAGCTCTGGCCCTTTCTGCAGCTCAAATGATCTTGGAGAAGGTGTGTTTTGTGGTCTGCATCTTCCCAGGCATCTTCCATGGATTAGTATTCGTGGGTGTCATCCACACCATTTTTAAAAGGAAGTGCAAGGGGTGACTCTTGTGGCCGGAATAATAATGAAAATAATAATGTTGAGCAAAGTTAAACAGCTTTGTTTCAGATAGGATGTCTAGGATCCTTTACTCCGCTAATATACTTTGTGACTTCCGCAAAGGAGCAGAGGTTCTGCACTTGTGTCCAGTATTACACCTCGGGCCCCGGGTTTCAGGGGTAGGGGTCTATGGGGCGTCCCGGGGTGGGATCTGATCCTGCGGTCCTGAGAGGAGGAGTGGGAAGAAGGTTTCCTCAGGGCCTGCAGGAGATTCAGTTCCCACAGACATCGACTGGCCCTGCTGGCCAAGTGCAGCTGCCCGCTCTGTCCCCGCTGGCCAGCAGCAGATCCAAGGCAGACGGCCCTGACTTTGTCCCGCAGTGGTCACTTTTCTTGCTGGGCAGTTCTAGTGTCCTGCTGAGGCAAGGGGTGGTGTTATTGTTGCTGCCATCCACGCTTATCTGCCTTTATTCAGGACAAGCTAGAGAATTCAGCCAGTTTCTATTTTTCTTCCTCTTTTGTACCCACTGGGTCCTGGCCATGATCATCTTCTTTCTCCAGAAAGTGCTTGCTGAGGGTTAATCCATAAAGTCACTTGAAAATGAAGCCATTATTCCCTGCTTAAAGGTTAATGTGTTTTTTTCCAGGAGTGTGTGAGTGGAAATTTCAAGTATTCCACATTCTTCACTGAGCTGAGTGCAGTTTCTGAGCTCCTTTGGAAGAAAGAGCCCTGGGATGCAAGTCTGGGAGCCCCTGTGGGAGAAAGGAAGAAGCAGGGTGTCTGATCCCCAGTGGGGAATCTGCCTGCAGGTCTTGGGGAACTGAGGCCCCTCCCTGGCTGCTCCCCACTTGACATCCACTTAGGTGCTCTGTGATCAGCCCACCCCACTCCCCCAGCTCACACATCTGTGCACACTCAGCTTGAGGTAGGGAAAGGGGCTGAGTCCTGGTCCCAAATGCATTCACCCTGGCCCCATGAGTCACGGACAAAGGCTGGCAGTGTGTAGACCACCACCTGTACGGAGGAGGAGTGAGACGGAACAGCACCCCAAAGTGTGCTACTTTGGGGTCTGGACATTGGACACTCTGGTGTCTCTTCCTCTGCCTGACTAGCAAATGCCCACAACCCAGCAGTACAAGATGCCTCTAGATCTTTTCTGCCCCAACAGAGGACTTCTGATTGTTTTAGGTAAAGGGTTAGCAAATGATAACCTTAAGGCCACATTCGGCCTGCACCTACTTTTGTAAATAAAGTTTTATTGGTACACTGCCATGCTTGCTCATTTGCATATCATCTTTGATTGTTTTTGTGCTGCAGTGATCAAGTTGAGTGATTGCGACAGAGACCTGGCTCACAAAGCCAAGGATCTTTACGATGCCATGCTTTGCAGAGCAAGTCTGCCAATTCCTGTTTGAGATGACTGTTGTGTGACATTTGCATAGCTCACGTGAGTCCTCAGTGAACAGCAGGGATAATGATTCCCATTACTGCTTTACTATTTATTATTGCTGTATTACTATGATGATGCCAGAAGATCTCTATTCACCGAGCAGTTAGTCACTAAGGTAGAGAAGAGGGGCCAAGCTCTGGGGCGAGGGAAGAGAGCAAGATGAAGTCCTGTCCTCACTATGCTGGTCAACATGATGCTTTCTCCTGGAAACAACCAGAGCATCACAGTGGGCACTGACTGATATGTATGGGAGCTGGAGGCTGTGGATTTGATACCCACTAAGGAGTAAACAGGGTCGCTGGCTCAGGGCACATGGAGTCTGCTGGGGACACTCCAGAATAGCCAAGCACCTGGTGGAGAGGTGGGTCAGAGACAGCTTATCCAGGAGGCCAGTGGCCTGGAACAGTTCTTCAGCATCTGCCTGGAGAAGTGGTTACTAAATACTGCCTTGGACACTAAGAGAAGGGGAAGGGCTGTCATCTCTCAGCCGGAGGGTGTGCCCAGGAGAGGCTGGGGCGAGGCTGTGGTTCTCTGTCCTGCCTCCTCTGTGAGACTCACTGCTCATTTCCCTTCTATAGTAACAGACTCTGCCTGGATGCATGATTGCCCAGAATAAAGACCACATTTCTCAACTCCCCTTGCAGTGAAATACGGTCATGTAGACTCTGACCCGTGTGATGGGACCGGAAGTGGTGTGAGTCACTTCCAAATGGTGCTCTCGAAGGGACAGAGTAAACTCACTCATGGTCCTGTTATTCCTTCCCACTTGCTGGAATGCAGATGTAGTGGTAGGGGCAGGAGCAGTAATTTTGTATCTTGGATCAGAAGCTCTGAGTGTGGGGTACAAAAGAATGAGATAGAAAGGACCTGGGTCTCCTGTGACCTTAGAGCTTCGTGGGAAGAGAGATGAGGATTTTTGTGTTACTTAAGTCACTATCATATTGGGTCTCTGTTGTAGCAGCCAAACTCATAATAGGAGACACCTGCAAAGCAGTCCACACAAACACACATCCTAAATAAAAACAGCAGGGTTGCTATGCAAATGAAGCTCCTCTGTAGCTTCCCCACCTGGGAATTCTGGGGCCCCGGTGCTATGCACAGCAGCTCTTCTGTCTCTGCCCAGCGTGCAGGCAGCCTCCCCGCTCTGACAAGGATGCTTCTCCATCACACCAGCTGCCAGCTCCCTCACCACCGCTGGGATGCAGAGAGATTGCAAGGGAGGGCGGAGGTGTTCAGTCGGCGAGGCCAGTGGGGACTGCTAGTCCTCAGCAGCCCCCTGACCTTCACCTTGGCCTCCCTCCCCGCTCCCGGAGGAGAGAGGCAGCCCGTGAAGAGCCCGGGTCAGCTGCACACGGGGACCCATGGGAACAAAGGACTGTAAGAGATTACAGATGGGCCTACCACGATGTCAGCATAATAATTCACCTCGGCTCATCTGGCCTCCACTGGGCCGCAGGCGAGGCTGCTTTTTCGGTGATCTCAGCCGTCCCTGGGTATCCCGGCCCCATTCCCATAAAATCACAGGAGCACTGCCAATTGGAAGAAGTCTGCAGCGAGGCCCCTTGAAAGTGATCAGCCATAATAACTTAATAGCCTTAAGTTTGGGAGGCTGCTTCTGAAGCTCAGTATCTTCACCCCCAGTAGCCCGGCTAATCTGAGAAGCCTCACTCTTGCCCTCCCCACACCAATTATCTCCCATTCCCACTCCCGGGAACCCATCTCTGCAGCCTGCCTCACAGCTTAGCTGACAGTCCCAGGGCATGCTTCAGGCTCCCCGGCCCTCATTCCAGCCAGCATCCCAGCACAAACTCCCAAGAGCAAACAGAGTGCAACATGCAAAAGGCTTGGCTCAGACTACACACGACCACACACACCCAGAGCCTTTGCGGAAGGTGCCCACTGGGTGCCAGAGATCACTGGAGAATGAGGAGGCCCACAGTCAGGGAGAGAATTTCATATGCAATACTTCATGTTGGATTAAGTGTACCGCGTAGCTGAAAACCAAGGCTAGAGCTAGAAAACAAATGTTCAGATGTCTTCATGGGTGACCTCCAAGTTTCCACCAGGCCCTAATCCCTCTGTCATAATTCACGATCGTTGGCTTGGAGATGATGGCAGGGCCACAGGAATTCCATGATCTCCTCACTGCTCTCCAAGCAGCGTGGTTCCCCTGTGGAGCCAGCACATTGATATATTTCTGCAGTGGGGCGGAAGCCCAGGGTTTCCACGTGGCGGGGCAGAAACCACCTCTGAGCTGATCTTCCCAAGAGCTCGATCCAGGCAGGCAGGGGAGGGAGGGTCTGCCACAGGGCAAGTAGAGGAAAGCTGCTGCTTTAGAGAGTGCTCACTCCTGGGACACAGGGGCAGGGGTCTTTTAAATGATTTTAGCAGGATGAGGCTTCAGCTATGCACCATCCATCATTCTGTCAGCCCACTACTCTTCTTTCCATTCTTTCATTCCTCATTCATTGAGTCAGCTATCTCACTCAGCCATGCTACCACCTTAATTGATTATATATAAGCATCTAAAAAAATACCATATCCTAAATGAAAGTTTCCCCCTGGGGTGGCAGATTGTGTCTGATGTAACCCCCAGCCCACCATGTGAGGACCTCACTGTGTATATGCAGATGGACCCATTGATCAAACCCACAGAGTATGGTAGAGGCCACTTCTGAGATCAGGTTTCCAAAAACTTGACTTCTCTGTTGCTCTTTTTCTGACTGCTCTCACAGGCTTACTCTGACAAAGCTGGGAAGGACCATGTGGCAGGGAACTGTTATCTGGCCAAAAGCCACAGAAATTCTGAGGGGCAACAGCAGCCATTTGGGGGGCCCAAGAGAGATTTTCACGGGTGAGGTCCCCAGCTTAAAGAACACACATGTGCAAGACATCAGCAATAATAGCAGGCAGCATGGAGCCGAGCACAGCACAAGAGCACAAGAGCCCGTTGTGTCTTTATTGTATAATTCTTACACAGGTTGTTATCTCATAGTTACATTCTTACAGAGTGCCATGCCCAGTGCCTGCAGGTTTGCCTGTGCTAAGTCATGGTTATGCAACTGCATCCCACTGTGCACTAGCACTAGACAAGCAGGCTCATGTCCTCAGGTGTCCTTAGACACCACCCCTGAGCTTCGAAGCAGTCTGAGTATTCCCCACTGGCCGTCTCTCTCTTCTCTCACTTTCCCCGTACTGAAATGTGAGCTCCGTAACACATGACCTTTTATTTGTCTTGTGTATTAGCTACCCGTTGCTGCTAGAACAAATTACAAACCAGACAGCTTGTAAAATAGAAATGTATTCTCTCTCAGAGAATCAGAGGCCAGAAATTTGAAATCAAGATGTTTACTGGCTGCCTCCTGGTAGTTCTATGGATGGCAGACCTTTCCTGGCCTGTTCTAGCTTCTGGGGGCTCCAGGTATCCCAGACTTGTGGCTGCACGGGTGCAGCCTTTGCTCTTCCTTTGTGAGGCTTCCTTTCCTGTATCCTTTCTTTCTTTTGGGTATCTTTTAATAAAACTCGTTGTGAGGTTGAGGGCCCTTTGGGTAACCAGGATAATCTCAACTCCAGATCTATGTTTAATTATATCTGCAAAGATCCTTTTTCCAAATAAATTCATAATCACAGGTTGCTGGGGACATGCTTTTTGGGGTGTTCTCTGCAACCCACTGTATCTCGTTCTCCACTGTATGTTACTTTTGAGTCTCCATCACTCAGTTCAGTGGTCCTCAGCCCACATCAGAATCTCCTGCAGATTGTTAGGGGACCGCACACTCAAAGTTTCTGGCCTGGCAGGTCTAAGGTGAGGCCTAAGAATCTGCACCACCAACTGGTGGTCAGGTGCCACGGAGGAGGGGCCACTCTGAGGACCCCCACCTCAGGTAATCTGCTGCTCTTCCATTCAACACCTAGCAGCAGCCTAGTGGTAATGAAGCCTTCATTTTCCTTTCAAAGAGCTTCTAGGCCTCTAGCGTCTCTCAGATGCCACTGGTCCTTCTTTGTTGAGGAGAAAAAAAAACTGATCTCCTTTCCTAATTCTTCATCGAAGAGTTCGATGCCTTGTGTCTTTGGGGTGGGGATACTTGCAGTTAAACAGCCATCTTGAGAAGGCAAGACGGGAGGAAGGAAGGTAGGACCTCAACCCATGAGGGGTCACAGCGAACTCGTCTTCCTGGGTCCTCTCAGATCGCACCTCAGAGATGACACCTGGTGGTGGTCAGCATCCAAGAACTAGTCCAACAGTCAGAACCAAAATAAGATTTCTGATTTCTGGGGTCCATATGCCACAGAGGAAAAAAAATACTGGGAAAAAAATACCTTGAAAATATCACTAGTAAGATGGATTATGGGATAGAGGAAACAACAACCATCTCAGACACGTTCAGCTGTTTGATCTTTGATAAAGGGGCTGAAAGCACACCCCAGAGGAAAGGTGGCCTCTTTAACACATGGTGCTAGGGAATCTGGATACGCACATGCAGAAGAATGACTCTAGACTTGCCATGCACTAAACTAAAATCAAAATGGATCAAGGCGCTAAGTGTTAAAACAGAAACACTTAACCTGCTGGAAGGTAAAAGAGGTCTATGTCTGGAAGACATAGGTGTAGGCAAGGATGTTCCAAACAAAACCTCAGGGCTGGGAGTTTGGCTCAGTGGTTTAAGTGCCTGCCTGGCAGGCACAAGGTTGTGAGTTCGATCCCTGGTACCGTAAAAAAAAAAAAAAAAAAAAGAAATTCCAAACAGAACCTCAAAGGCACAAGAAGTAGCACCAAGAATCAACAAATGGGATCATATAAAATTAACAGTCTTCTGTACAGCAAAAAGAAAAACCCAATAAAGTGAAGAGACAACATACAGAATGGGAAAAGAAATTGCCAGCTATTCCTCAGAGGACTAATATCTAGCATATATAGACAGCTTTAAAACAATTAGGTACCTTCAAACACAAAAGATCTAATCAAAAAATGGGCATCTGAAATGAACAGACACTTCTCAGAATAAGTACTGATGGTCGATAAATATATGAAAAAATGTTTGACATCACTGATCATTAAAGAAATGCAAATTAAAACAACACTGAGAGTTCATCACTTCAGAAAGAATAGTTTTTATCAATAAATCAAATAATAACAAATGCTGACAGGGATCTGGAGAAAAAGGGATTTTTCTGCCTTGTTAGTGGGAATGTAAACTAGTCCAATCAATATGGAAATCAGTATGGAGATTCCTCAAAAAAACTACAAATAGAAATTCCACTGGGCCCAGCTAGTCCCCTTCTAGGAATCTTCCTGAAAGAGTTAAAACATCATGTTACAGGGAGACATGCGCACCCAGCACAACATTTTGTCTTGTTTTGTTTTGTCTTGTTTTGTTTTGTACCAGGGATCAAACTCACAACCTCGAGCGTGCCAGGCAGGCGCTTATGCCACTGAGCTAAATCCCCAGCCCTATTTTTTGAGAAAGGATCTCACTATGCAGTTCAGGCTGGCCTTGAACTCACTTTGTAGCCCAGGCTGGTCTCAAACTCACAATGATCCTCCTGCCTCAGCCTCCCGAGTACTGGGACTAAAGGTGTGTGCCACCATGCCCGGCTCACAACTTGTAATAGCTAAATCTTGAAAACAGCCTATACATCCACCAACAGATGAATGGATAAAGAGAATGTAGTGTTTATATACAATGGAATACTACTCTGCCATAAAGAAAGATAAACTTGAAGCATTTATAGGTAAATGGATGCAACTTGAGATCATAAAATTCAGTGAAATAAGCCAGACTTACAAGCTTAACTATCACATGATTTCTCTTATATGAGAATTTTTTTTAAAAAGTGTAAATAAAGAACAAAATAGAGGATAGACAAAGAAGAAGTAGGAAGATTTTTTTCAAATTAATAGGAGAACAAGAGATGAAGGAATAGGAGGGAAGGAAGGGAAAGGGGATTTAAAAAAAAGAAGGGAAAAATGATGAAAATAGAGTTTTTGCAAGTGGGAAAGGAACCAAGAATTAGAAGGAGACGGAGGATTGGCAGGGGTAGGGGATGAAAAACAAAAAAAAAGGAGGGGGTGAAGGTGTATTACGTAGGTGCATCATCTCCCCATGATAACTGTAATCAGTACATAGTGCAATAATGGACTAATAACTATAAAAGATGTGTTGTTGACCGAGAGGTCATGCAATTCGTCGGGATCTCCCACAGGGCACAGAACCATCAGTGGCGTCCCCACGTCCAGCAGGACCAGGCTCCCTCCCTCCCTCCCTTCCTATCTTTCTCTTTCTTTATATCTTCTTTCTTTCTTTCTTTCTTTCTTTCTTTTTTCCTCTCTTTCTTTCTTTCCTTCCTCCTTTCACATCCTTTCTTTTAAAACAGCTTGAGATGTGGTTTGCATACTATACGATTTACCCATTTTAAGTTGTGCAATGTAACAGATTTTAATGTTTTTACAGAGAGGTTCAAACATCACAGTCAATTTTAAAACTTTGTCATTACCCCAGAAAGAAGCCCCATAACACTTAGCTATTGTACCTCGAGCCCCCATCCCTCAGCCCCATCACCAGCCCTAAACAACGAGTCAACCTTTTTCTGTAACTATTTCCCTGTTCTGGACTTTCCTGTTCATGGAATCCTCCATTACATGGTATTTCATGCCTGACTTCATTCACTTAACCTTGCATTTCTGAGGTTCTTTCGTGTTGTTGCAGGTATTAATATTTATTCCTTTTTAAGGTTGAATAATAAAGATTCCATCGTTTGGATAGACCGCATTTTGTTTAGCCATTTTTCAGCTGATGGAAATTCAGAGTGCTTTCAGCTATTGTGAATAATGTTGCTATAAACACTCATGTACAAGGTTTGGTTTGGACATATGTTTTCATTTCTCTTGAGTATACCTAAGCCTGAAATTGCTGGCTCATGTCGTAACTCTATGTTTAATCATTTGAGGACCTGCTAGACTGTTTTCCAATATAGCAGCACCATTTTAAACTCCCACTAGCAGTACCTGAGGGTTTTGATTTGTCCCCACCCTCCGAGAGGCAACACTTGTTATTAGAGGATGTACTGATTCCAGCATACTAGCAGGTCTCCCACTGGGTGAGCTAGAGTATCTCATTGTAGTTTAGATCTACATTTCCCTGAGCAGTGGAAAGCATCTCTTCGTGTGCTATTGGTCCTTTGTGTCTTTTCCATGGAGAAATGTCCATTCAGATCCTTTGGCACTTTTGAATTGGGTCATCATTTTACTCTTAACCAGTATGGGTCTCTTATGTATTCTAGACACATCTTTTATCAGAAAAAATGATTTACAAGTATATTTTCCTGTTCTATGTGTTGTCTTTTCAATTTCTTGATGGTATTTTTTAAAGCACAGTTTTTAATTTTGAAGAAGCCCAACTTCCCTATTTCTCTTTTGTTGTTCATGCTTTTGACATTGTGTCTAAGATTCCGTTGCCGAACCAATGTTATGAAGAGTTGTTCCTGTCTTTTATTTAACAGTTTTAGAGTTTCAGTTCTTACGTTTAGATCCTTGATTTTTCTTGAATTCATTTTGCATATGATGTAGGGTAAGAGGTCCAACTTCATCCTTTGGCATACAGCTGTCCTATTGTTTCAGTACCATTTGTTGAAGGGACTAACCTTTCATCATTAGATGGTCTTGGCATTCTTGTTAAATGGGGTATCATTTTTAAGGTCAAGTTTATTGAGGTTAATTCATCATGGGTAAAGTTCATCCTTTGCAGACAAATGGTTCTTTGAATTTTGACAAACACACGATCTTGGTGTAACAGTGAGTGTCACAACTCCCGAAGGTCCCCTCCTTCCCTTTTGCCCTCAACTCATCTCGGAGTCTCAGGCCCTCAGAAACCACGGATCTGTTATATGTCCTTATAATTTTGTCTTTTTCAGGATGACAGGTACATGGAACCATGTAGCATGTGACCTTTTGAGTCTGGCTCAATTCTGCTTAGCAGAATGCATTTGAAGTCTGACTACACTGTGGTTTCATAGTTGGCTCATTTTTAATAGTGAGTGGTACTGACTGTCAGGATATACCACAATTTGTTGAGGAACATTTGGGTTGTTTCTAAACAGACAAGTACACACGCAAGTTGTATGTGTGAACGTGAATTTTCATTTCTCTTGGGTAAGTATCTGTGAGTGGGAATGCTGAGTCATAGGACAAGTCAGTCTGTAAGACACTACCAAACTGTTTTTCCAAAGTGTTGCACCATTTTACATTCCTAACTGCAATAAATGAGAGTTCTGGTTGGTCTATATTTTTGCTGGCACTCTGCATCATCAGATTTAAATTATTTTTCTATTCTAATCGGCATGCAGATATATCTTAATATGGTTTTAATTTGGATTTCTCAAATGACTAATGGTGTTAAGCATGTGTTTATTGTCTAGCCATATATCTTTTGTGAGATGCTGGTTCAAATCTTTTGTTCATTTTCTTGAATTGTCTATTTTTTTTTTGATTACTCTGTTGTGAGGCTCCTTATCTATTCTGGACATTCCTGCTATGACGTATGTGTCTGGCAATCATTTCTTCCCAATTTTGGGCTGTCGTATTAATTATCTGTTGTCACATAATAAAATTGTTCACAAACTTAGCAATTAAAGGGATACACATTCATCTCACAGTTTCTGTGGACCATGAATTCAGAAGCAGCTGCAGTGAGCTTTCCTGCCATGAGGTCTCTCAAGAGGTTACAGTTGGGGTCCCAGGCAGAGCTGCTCCTGCCAGCTGAGACTCTGTCTCCGAGATGCCTTGTTCCTCTGGGGCTGGCTGTTGGCAGGGGGCTTCGGTTCCTCCCAGAGCGCCGCCTGCGTAGCCTCACAACATGGCTGCTGCCTCCCATGAGGGAATGATCTGAGAGAAATCTAGAAGAGTCTGGAATCTCTTACCACCACCTGGGCAGTTCCACATGGTCCTTTCCGCACAGACCTACTTAAGTTAGCCCCGCACAATTGTATTTTTTATTTATTTTTTTTTTTTTGCGGCACCGGGGATTGAACTCACAGCCTTGCGCCTGCAAGGGCAGGCGCTTAAGCCACTGAGCCAAACTCCCGGCCCTGGTTTTTTTGAGGCAGGGTCGCACTATGTAGCTCAGGTCGGCCTTGCGCCGCGTTGTAGCCCAAGCCGGCCTCGAACTCACAATGCTCCGCCTACCTCAGCCTGCCCCGCACAATTGTAGAAGGCCATGGAGGAACAAGAAGAGACAAGAATCTTTGGGAACCATCTTGAGAGCTGGAGACTGTGTTTGCAGTTTTATTTTTTTCAATGTCTTTCAAAAACCAGGCTGCCTGGGGTCTTTGATTCTCCTTCTGAGCCTCAGTTTCCTCTTTGAAAGTGGGAGAGATAACCTCGCAGTGGTGGAGGTGACCTCTTTGAAAGCACTGTGGACATGTGTTTCTTCAGCCTTCTGAGCCTGCTGCCACCATGGCCATTTAGCTCTGTGACATCAACAGCAGCTCCCCCACCTTCACCCCAGCGTTCATTTATTAGCCCCAGCTGCTCCCCGTTCAGCCTCAGAAAGACAAAGTCTCTGCCTTTCTGGGGCGTCTTGGAGAGGAAGCAGAAACAGAGCCACACTACAAGGATGAGGACGTCATCAGAACAGCTCTGTGACTCAGTGAGCATCCAAGATGGCCAGGTACTGTCACAGAGTCCCACAGTGATCCTAGAAAGAAACCATGAGCCCAACTTGCTGTAAGGACTTACAGTGGGTCGAGGGGAGCCAGGGTCAGCAGAGCCTGGGAGGGGCGAGTCTGGACCCCTTACCCCCAAGGACACATTTGGATGAGTGGAGGAGCAGCTGACAGAGCCTATCTTACGTGTTCCAGTGTCAGTCACTAAGGGAGCCCCTTGGGACCCAGCCCCCACCAGGTCCCAACAGAGCCACTGATCCACAGCACCTGGTCAGGGATGAGCTGAGCTTCGGGAGAATTACATTTCATGCAAGATATGTCTGCAGAGATGCTTAATTAGATTCCACCCAAACCTGAGGTTTCTTTGAAATGAAACAGCCAGAGGGCTGGGGAATGTGTGTATGTGTGTGTGTGTGTGTGTGTGTGTGTGTTTTCTCCTTCCCAGAAACAGGGCGGGCTCCAGGCTGCAGAGACAACAGTCCACCACTGCTCACCACCCTGAAAAGGCGTCTGGCAAGTGCCGCCCCCCCCCGCCCCCCGCTCCCTGGCTCTGCTTGGCCATCTGGCCGCTTGGGCGGGAAGTGGCTCCAGTAGGACAGGGCAGGCCATTTCCCAATCACTTGGGAGATGCCAGGGGTTGGTGTCTGGGCACAGATGGCCTCAGCCTACCAGGAAGGCAGGCCTGGGACCCAGGCTGCACCTGGGGTCTGGGCTGGCTCCCGGGCCCTCCACAAGCATTCGCCTGCTGGGCCTTAGTCTCCCCACCTGCGCAAGCCGACATTCAGTCTCCCATGAGACGGAACATTACCTGTGATCTCACTTGAGCCAGGTGGCACACAGTAGGGGCTCCATCAGAA
Organism: Dasyprocta punctata; assembly: GCA_004363535.1. Taxonomy (NCBI): domain Eukaryota; kingdom Metazoa; phylum Chordata; class Mammalia; order Rodentia; family Dasyproctidae; genus Dasyprocta; species Dasyprocta punctata. The sequence goes on from RJWM01002858.1 coordinate 12,844, forward strand.
CCTGCCAAGGTAGCTCCTAAGGGTGGCTCCTAAGGGAGGATTTCCATTCCTTGGGCATCTGTATCACCTGAGGAAGGGACAGCCAGGGTAAACGCAGGGCACCCAGTTATACCCGAACTTCAGATAAACAATGAACAATCTCTTAGCAAAAGTCTGCCCCATGAAATATATGGGATACCCTTAGAAGTTATTTGCTATTCCTCTAGAAATCCGAATTTAACTGAGTAGGGCCTTGTTAAATTGCCCAGGCTAGCCTTGAACTTGTGATCCTCCTGCCTCAATTTCCGTGTGGCTCACAGTGCAAGGTCTTTGGTGCCAACTCAATCGTGTCTTGCTGGGGCTGAGGTGGGGGTTGGGAGTGAGTGGGGGGTGGGTCTGCCCTGCGCATGCTCAGCCTTCCCTCATGCAGCTGGGGTAGGCCATGCCTCGGGCAGCGCCCTGCACACGGTGGGAGGTAGGGCCTGGTGCAGACCCAGTCTTCACTACTCCCTGGCTGCGTGAATCTGAGTGAGTCCTTGGCCTCTCTGACCTCCAGTTTTTCCCGGAGGTGAAACAGGAGCACTCCGCAGAGTATCAGCAGGGCAAATGGAGCACATGGGCGGAAATCGCTGAACCCGTGCTTCGAGGTAGTGACAATTAATATTGCTTGGAGGGCAAGGATAACAGTCCCTGCAAGTACCAAGTGCACATCCCCAGACCTTTCATCCCTTGGCGAATCCTCATGCTCTTTCCCACCCCTGCTCTGCCCATAACTGGGGCCTCTGCCCCGTGGACATGCTGGGGCTGGCCCTGCTGGCCCTCAGTCCATGACACTGGGTGCTCAGGCCATGCGACTGTCAGCTCGTTCCTGCTCGAGAGCTGCCATCTTATCGGGATGGTGCCCGTACTGCAGGCCCGCCTGCATACGGATCGGAGCGGCCTAGCACTGGAAGGAAAGGGGCACCCCCACCCCACCGCCAGCCTCTGGCCCCATCCTGCTTCCGATTCGCATTCCAGGCCCAGAGGCCCCGGGACATCACAGGGGCTGCAGCAGCTCCCTTGCCTTTCCCTCTCCACTGCACACTGGATCCAGACGTGGGCTGCCAAGGTTAAAGGACAAAAACGAAGGCTAAATTAGGACCACCCCGTGCTAGTGGCCATGGGTCTGGTGTGCTCCTTGCCCAGGAAATCAGCGTGTGTAAGAGTAGATGGGGCGGTGGGAGGGGGTGCACAGTGGGTATGAGCCCGAGCTCCCCACCAGCCCCTGATCTTTGCTCTGCTGCTTCTCTCTGGACCTTTGTAAGCTCCTAAGCATCAGAATAAGGCCATCGGCCACCAGCGCCAGTTGTCTCTCCCATCAGCGGGCTGTGTGTCATAGTGCAGGGCAGAGGGCTGCCGAGGATGAGGGGAGCATGCATGGGGAAATCCAGGCAAAAAGGAGGAGGGAGGGGAGGTCAGAGGATGGAGATTTGTCAACATTCAGTGGCCGTCATCCAAGAGAGATGCTAGGTCTCAGGCTGTGATTTCCAGTGGGTTCTGCTATGAATCGAATCACTCATCAGACACCGCTGAGGCCTGGGAGAGCCACTTCGTGTCTCCATCTCCTGGGTAGTATTTCTTGGGTCCCCCCCATCCCTACCCCTACTCCCACCCCATCAGCCTTTCAAAGGCCTGCTTCCCTCCCAGAATCCTTCACAGCTATGAGTAGAAGACGTTGGCAAAAGACTCAAGGATCCAATCTGTCTGGCCTAGACTCCCATTTGTACCTGCAGTGCATAAGCGGGCATAGGGTATGTATATCTTTCTCCTGTGAATTTGTTTGAAATGAGACCATCCCATGAGATTAAAATCAGGGGTGCCTATAAGAGCTCAGTTTCTGCACTTGAAAAGGTATTATCCTCTTTTGGGGGCTCTCTTTGGATAGCCAAACTCTTATCTCTCATGACTTCAAGGGCCAAGGGCCAAGGTTTCTTTTAATATGAATTCCCCACGTATGGTTGTAAATAGCACCTGCATCAGGCTAAGAATTTGCTAAGTACTTTCCAACATGACGCTACAATGTCCTTCTGGGCACCTCGATGGCCTTTTCTTTTTTTATTAAAGTGTATCTTGCTTTAAACTGTAGATAATGTCTTCCACAGTAACTGTGATCAGTTTGAGCCACAGGAAATTGCCAATATTGGACTTGTTGGATCAGCGATAAAATAGCATTTTCCTGCGGTTCACCCAGCAGTAACTAACACTTGCCGGCCTCTGACTGCAGGCAGCACTGGTAGTATCACCCCACATTATTGCGGTCATCACCCCAGTGAGTCTCAGAGAGGTCAAATGTCTCACTCGAAGGTCACTCGGCAGCAACTAAAGGAATCCGCAACATCGTGCGGCATGCCATCTGTCCGCCCGGCCTGGCCCAGTCCTGCCGCTCCCTGCCCCCCGCCCCTTTGCTCCTTCCTTGCCCCTGGGAACCAAGGAGCTTCCCAGCTGGTCCTGACTGTTCTGCCTGCTTCGGCAGTGGAGACGCCCACTTCCGGATTGAAGCCTTGAGGACTCACAGGATCCCACCCTGACGCTCTCCGCAGAACAGTCTCTGCCGCTGCCTGAGTCTGCCCATCTGTCAGCTGGGGGTGAGGCTGCCTGTCGCACCTGTGTGCCAGTCCATTCATTTGACAAATGCCAATGGAAAACACGCTATGCGACACACGGGCTTAGACGCCGGGCAAGTCAGTCAAGCCCTGCTGTCCCTGTGTCCCGCGCATTCAAGGGCAGGAGGCAGAGCTCAACCAGTGCACAGCCGCTAGCACGATCCGTCAGGCCTCGGGCTGAGCGGGAAAAGCCGAGGAAGGACGGAGGGACTGAGCAGGTCAGGACAGCCTCTTTGGGGGATCCCGACCCGGCTTCCTGTCTGGGAGGCTGCTGGTCGCACATGGCCCATTGCCCCACGCACTGTGGAGCTTCCTCCAGTGGCGGAGGCTCGGGTGGAGGTCCCGGGAAGGCCTGCACTGCTTGCTTGCTGCCTTGCTCTGCTCAGGAGGAAGGCGAAGCCCGCTTGGCTCCAGTCCTCCTGTGCTCCCCGCGTCCCTGTGGGAGGGGGCAGTGTCCCGCCGCACCAGCCAGGGCCACCAACTCCCACCATGGGGGCCCCTGCTGGGGCTCCTGGAGGAGCCCAGGCCTATTCTGGAAGCACCTGCCTCCTCCGGGGTACCCCTGTGATTCCAGGAGCCCCATCGAAGACCCCTGAGCATCTAGAAACTAAGATTAAAATCTTTTGGGCTTGGCATGCTGCCTCGCCCCTGCTGAGAGGTACAAGTGGGACCACGCTGTGCCCAGCCTCGTCCTCTGAGCGCGGCCGGAGCCCCTCGGGGTGTGGAAGGGACACACTCGCATCTCTCTACCAACAACCCTAAGTAGGACCTGGCATCCCCCCAGGGCCACCCTCCTGGCTTTCTTTCCCTGTCACCACAGCCTCTGTGTTGTCCTGGTGCCGAGCCCAGCATGCGGAGGAGCTGAAGTTCCATTTGACCTTCCAGCAACCTGTACGCCAGATGTGGAAACTGAGGCCTGGCACAGTTAGGGGCCCCATGAGGCCCTGCAGCTAGACACAGCAGCGCTGGGGTTCAGATCCATGTTGACTTCCAGAGATTTTGCTTTTCCCCCCAGTACTGCTTATTAGTCCCTTCACCTAAAACCTCCAGGTGGCTTGAGAGGAAATGGCCCCCCTCTCTCCTTCCTTTCTCATTTTTAGTGACTGACTTTGTTGACTGACTAATATTTTTTTGGCTAGGTCCCCAGGTTCTAACTGCTCTGGGTGCCAGCTCTGGACAGAAGTCCCAGCAGGGCCTGTCTGATGTCCCCCTGTTGGACTGCAGGGCAGAGGACGCCGTGGCAGCCCTGCGCTCACCGCCCAGCAGCAGACACGTCCTGAGGTGGCACTGTGCTGGGGGCCGAGGAGAGAGGTGGCAGAGTCCTGTGAAGCAAGAAACCCCTGGCCCAGCGCCTGTCCCACTTCCTGGGAGCCACCTCACCTTTTGTAGTCATCGCAGTGTGTGGACTATTCTTCCTCCAGGGCCACCCGCCAACGTCAATGTTTGCACTGTTTTAAAAACCTACGTCGTGGCAGTGTGGGAACTCTGGTGTCCGGAGCCGTTTCTTTCCTTTGCAGGAGGGGCTGCGTGGGAGGCCGCGTGGGTTTGGTTTTTGGGTTCCAGTTTTGCTCTATTGCTTGTGCGTGAGACTTGTGGGCTGGTGTGGGCTTCCACACGGCCGAGTGTGACTACGCTCTGGGCTTCCTCCCCCCACTGCGGATCACAGCCGCTGGTCGTTTCCTTGAAAGACGCAAAGAGGAAAACGAAGAGAGGAACGCAGTACAGGGGAGGCGGGGGCTCGTGGGAGCAGAGCCTGCAGCGTCCTCTCTTCCGGATATGCGTGGAAGTGGCCTCCTGTGATGTGTGCTCTTCTGCGTGGCTGCTTTCACGTGGCCAGACGTTTCAACGTTCTTCCGCGTTGTAGCGTGAAATAGCGCTCTGTTCCTGTTTGTTTGTGGCTGGGTGCTATCCTGTCATCTGGAAAGGCCACGTCTGCTTGTGCCATCATTAGATGGCAGACGTTTGCATTGTGCCTACTTTTGTGCCGCTGGGGTGAACGGTGCCAGGAACGTGCATGTGCGATTTCTCCTGTGGACCTGTTGTCCTTTCTTTTGGGTAGACGCCTAGGAGTGGAACAGCTAGCTCCTTGATGACCTGTTTTTTGCTGTATAGGGACTTGTCAAACTCTTTTTCAAAACAGCCACCACCAGCAGGGTAGGAGGTCTCTCGTTTCTCCACCTCTTGCCAAATCTTGTTATTACCTTTTTGATTCTAGCCACTCTAGTGCGTGTGGCACGGCCTCTCACTGGGGTTTAAATTTATCCATCACTGCTACTATCTCGCCTGCTCCTCTACCAAATGAGCAGAGCGCGTTTCCTCCCATGTCCTCCACACCCCAGCACCGCTTCTCTCAAGGTGGCAGGACCTGCCACTCAGCTGGACCTCCGAGGCTTGGAGATGGCCGGCAGGTGGATCAGAACACGTCTTCTCAACCACCCACCAGGTTCAGCAAGTACCTGTGGAGCATCTGCTCCGGTCTCGGGAGGTGGGGTGAAGGCAGGAGTGGCCCTCACCTCACAGAACACGCTGGCACCGACGCCTGATTGGCCACGGGTGCTCGGAGAGAGGCAGAAACACGCCATCGGCTCAGGGTCCTTTGAAGAAGATTCTGAAGGACAAGATTTTTACAAAAAGACAGGAATCAGAGATCCAGCATTTTTTCCTTCTCTCACTTATTGTTTATTGGTCACCGTTTGTGTGCTGGGCATTGTGTACATCTGCCCCAGCCACAGAGGTGTGGTCAGCACCTCTGCTCTTCTGTCCAGGCTGGGAGGACCTAGAACAGCTTGGTTGTAAGTGTGATGGGGTTCCCCCAGCTGTGTGAGCTGTCCCCTTAGTAGTGGCACAGCTGTGCCTGCAGTGATGCCATACAAATCATAAGGACTAGCACAGTGGACATTTGTGACCAGCTGGACACAGGAAAGCAGCTGGCAGCACCTCTGGAGCTATTAAACACAAATGCCCACACGGTGAGCTCCTAATTACACCAGTCACACGAACAGTCCTCTCCTGGGGCCAGTCGAGTCTGTGCCAGCTACGTGGCACTCCGCAGATTCGAGGACCCTGGTGTTTTCTGTGTCGGTGATACGGGTATAGGTGACCCTCTCCTCCCCCGTGTCAGATTTGTATTCGATGGGGCTTCCAGCTTCCTTCCAACAATCACTGTGACGAGAAGTGGATGCTGAGATCAAGGTCTCCCTCCTTCCACCTCCTGCTCCAATTTAGGGCTGAAATGTGGAGCTTGGGGGTCACGCCCCACCCCTGGGAGGCTCAGTTTGGACAAAGCCCATCTTCCTACCCGTGGTCCCCATGTGGGTTCCGGCCAGATGCCACCTCTACAGTGTCACTGTGACACACAAGCTTCCCCTCTTCCCCCTCTGCCCCCTCCCCCTCCGGCATGGGCTGATTGTCTTTCAGGTTTTCCTTCTGTCTGTCATCTAGGTATTTGGCATATGTGTTTCCGTTAGGATTCCTCAGTAAAAAGTGAGTTTGTTTATTTTGTGTCGGGTGTGTGAGGCCCTTTCTTTTTTCTTTTCCTACAACTACAGCTGCTGGGTTTCAGAAAATGGCACCTTGAACAAATCAGCGGAGAAAAAACTCCTGGCGGGCAGATAGGCGCAAATGCAGGCCACCGTGGGGGTTCTGTGGCCTCGGCGCCCGGGCCCAGCGGGGGAGGTGGCAGCTCATTGTATTTCAGGATCCATCTGAGCCTCCGCGTGTCCGCTGGGATTTGAGACAATAGCTGGCTGGTGTCCCCTGCTGTGCTTGTCTTCCCTGCCCCGGGGCGCTGGGGGTTGGGCTGAGGGACGCATGCGTCTTCATGGACAGCACAGGGGCATCAGCCTTGGATGCCAGACTAGCTCCCCCAAGTTTGGGCCCCCATAAGCTTTGGGGTTAATGTCAAGAGCAGTCACTGGGCCCACCTGCATAGGTTCAAAGTGTAGCTAGAGACAGAGACAGAGACAGACGCAGAGAGAGAGAGAGAGAGAGCCAGAGACAGAGACAAGGAGGCACCTACGGAGGCATCATAAAAGGAATGAAGACCCAGGGCAAAGCACGGGGATGTGTCCCAGAGGTCAGTTCACCCCAGGGGCCGGGACACCTCCAGAAGAGACCCAACGCGCCCCATCATGCAGATAGCTCAGGATGACCCAAATGCCCCAGGCAGAGTTGAGACCGGAGGGGCAGGGAGGGCAGTGTCTTGTGGTGGGAGCCTGTGCCTCGTCCTGAAGGGTGGAAGCAAGAGTGTGAGGTCAGCTGTGGCCAGAGACCCGCAGGCTCTCAGCAGAAGTCACAGCTCTTGGTCCCTGGCACAGCTGATAGTTGCCAGGGACCCACCTGCCTGTCATCCTCGGGTCTTGGGGCTGCAGGGCACAGTCCTGCCAGCTCCGAAGGCCAGGCCCCCAGCGGGTGGCTGGCACCGTCGATGCTCAGCGAGGTAGAACTGTGCTGGCATCTGCCCCTTCCCTAACTAAATGGCATCAAAATGTGTTTAATCATCCAATGACTATTTTCATTCGATATTTATTGACTCCTGCCACTCACCGGGGCAGCACTGGCCCGGATATGCCATAGGGACCGAGTCCCAGTCCCACCCCCTTGAGGCTGCCTGTCTGGTAGAGGAAACACATGCAGTAAGAGAATTGCCCAGTAAACATATAATTATAAATGTGTGACGAGCCGTGAAGAAAAAGAAAACAAAGTGGTGAGCGGTAACAGCGAAGCCCACTTGTTTTAGACAAGGTGGTAGGAGGCGTCCAAATTTTTTACTGAAAGAGATGAATAACAATGATAATCATCATTGGTAATTTTCGAGTGCTTAAAGGCAGTGTGGTACAGACTGCATGAATTTGGGCTTCACGGCAATGCCGGTTTGTTAGTTGGCTTTCTGTCGCTGTGACCAAATACCTAAGAAAGACAGGAAAGATTCATCCGCAGCTCACGGTCAGTGGTTTCAGGGCCAGTGCAGAGGCAGAAACATCCCGGGGACCAGGGGACAGCGGAGAGAGACAGAGGCAGGGACTGGGGACTGAGTCTACCCTTCCAAGGCCCAACCCCACCAATTTAGAGTTTCCCCAGCCTCCTAGAGTTTCCTCCACCTCTCAGTACCACCCTCAGTCAGAGACCAAGCTTCTCACCCGCCAGCCTTCGGGGGACATTTAAGGTCCACACTGGAGCATCTGGCAGTCACTGCGTGAGTGCACGCTATGGTCCTCTCCGTTTGCAGGGCTGGTCCACACCAGCAGCCCGCAGGCCCCATACTGAAACCAATGCACTGGCTGGGGACACAGAGAACTGTGCTCCCAAACCACTTTGGACAATGGTGGAAACCGTGGCCTTTGCACGCGTTTCCCTTTGGTTGGGCACCATAAAACGTGTCAGCAAGCATGTGGGAACCCCTCAAATCTCAGAGCCAGAAGGCCTTGCCTTGACCCCCAACAGAGACCCTGTCCCTGAGCTGGTGCGTGCAGCTCCGTGCCTGGACACACCGGTCCCCACAGGTACGGGGTGCGCGCGGGCAGCTGAGATTAGACAAAAGCTGCGGGCCGCAGGCAGCCGCTGCCACCATCTGGAACCACCGTCTGCTTCTCTCAGCGGAGAAGTGTGCTGAGCTTGGGTGTCTGCTTCTCGGATGCTTTCCTCTGCTCCGGCTCTGCGCTCGGGATTAAACAGATTGGAGGAAGCAGCCTAATAGCATCTTGGTGACAGCCCAATTTTCTTTCCTTTTGGAAGGGCCCTTGAATCTCTCATCCCCAGCTCCCTCCTCCCCAGAGCACAACTCTCAGCCTCTTCACCACCCTTCAATGCCTCTGCCTGCCCGGCAGGCCGGACGCCACCCGTCTCCTGCAGCTGATCCGGGCCTTGTGCTCAGCACAGAGCCACGACTTGGGAGGCTTTCCAAGAACAGACGTCCGGGGACGAGGCCACGGACAGCCCAGGGAAACGCAGGCACAGGCAGCCCTGAGGGCCATCCCCAGCCAGCCCTGCCCGGGAAAGCCTGTGGGCAGCTCCAGCTGGGCCTGAGAAGCTAGAACTTACCTCCTGGTTTTGCCTGGTCTCGTGTAGTTCTCCGCTCCTTTGTTTCCTTTTCCCCTGCTGGGCAGATGCAGGGCTGAGCAGTGCTTATCTGCTTTCCTTGAAGGTCAGCAGAGCATCTTGGAGCGAGAGCTGGGAGAGTCTGCCCAGGAGGTGCCACTGGGGTTAGGAATGCGCTTGGATTGAGCTGGGGCTGGAGTTGAGTTGGATTGAGTTGGGGTTAGAGTTGAGCTGGGTTTAGGAAGACGGCAGAGTTGAATTTTAAAGTGGAGTTTGCTTCAGTTGTACTGTCTGGGCCGGGACTGAGGTTAATGTTAGTTCAGAGTTCATACTGCACTGAGTTTGGGAAGTGTGGAAACAAAATGTCTCTGTTTCTACCTTTCCCCTTCCTCTCTCGCTCCGAGCGTCCTGGGACTGGAATAGGAGCTTCCATTCAGAGCGTGACCCCGTCACAGAGTGATGTTCAGACCTGAAGTGGACTTTTTCACCAGCAAAGTGACTCCCTCTCTGGGTCACCCTCACGCTGTTCCCCATCACAGCACCTGCTGGTTACCTGCCTCACGCCCACCCGCCCCTCACAATTCAGCTGCTGTCCATGTCGTCTCCTTCAGGAGCTCTCTGCTGACCTCCAAACCAACTTCCCTTGTTCCTGGAGGTGCGTGTGGAGCAGGACATTATCTCAGGGCAATGGGCACCTCTTCAAAGTGTCACTGCTGGCTCGCATGGCAGTGTCTCCAGCTGTAGTACATGCTGTGAGGGCGGGATGTCACCAACCCGCACTCTGGGTAGGTACTTAGTAAGCATTTTAAATAAATCAGTAAATAAACTAGTGCATTCATTTGTCTTCAGCACAAACAGAATTTTCTAGATTCCCCCTCAAAGATCAATCCCCTCGAGGGTTTCCACGCTTAAAGATATGTCCACTTGAATTCTAAGAATGTGGCCTGATTTGGAATAGGGTCTTGGCAGGTATAACTAAGGTAAGGATCTGGATTAGGGAGAGCCCTAAATCCAACAACATGTGTCTAAGAATTGAACAGGAGGAGAAGGCTGTGTGGAGACTGGTGGGATGTGGTTATCAGCTGAGGATCGCCAAGGACTCCTGGCAGCTACCAAAAGCTGGGGAAGAGCTGGGAAGGACACGCCCTTCCCCACAGCCTTTCCAAGTTAGTGTGGCCCCTGAAGCACCTTTGTTTTGAGCTTCTGGCCTCCAAAACTGTGATAGAGTAAAAGTCTATGGTTTGAAGTTGTCTGCTTTTGTGGCGATTTGTTATGGCAAGTGTAGGTCAGTGAAATCCCTTTAAGGGATCTGGTCCTCAGACCCCGGGAAGCTCCACCGACCACCACAGCCCTCTGCCTTGCCGTCTGTTCATGTGAAATCCAGGCTGCAGTCGGGGATGTAACTTGCCCCTGTCTCCCCACTTCCAGCCCATCGTCTCCCGACCCCAGCTACCACCTCCCTGGCCTCCAAAGCCTCATTCCTGCTGCTCAAGCAGGGCACAGATGGTCTTGCTGACTCCCTTCTGGTGATAGTGCCTCAGTTTCCTTCCGGGGGTGATCCTTCCCTAATTTTAACCCATGAGGTCTGCATGGAGCTGTGAATCACGGCCCTGCATCCTCTGGCCGCCACGGCTCACTCGGAGAGGGGCGGGGAGATGCCATGGTGGGCTCAGGCAGGGCTGCAGAGAAACAGGGCTGTCGTGTGGGATGGCCAAGCTGAGAGGCTGTGCGCTGGGACCCACACAAGGCACCCAGCAGGGCGAGACTGCTGGGATGAATGGAGCAAACCAGAGCTGGCCGTGGAGGGAGACACAGATCCCCAAAGGCAACTTTGGGGTCCCTGCTCTCGTCCTGCCTGATGTCCATCCTGTCACCCCAGGCAAGCACTTTTAAGTGGCATGAAAGTTCCATGTCTCCCCTTGGGTCCCCTTGAAGTGGTTTCCGCTCTTGGCAAACCAAAAGTGCACCGCTGCTACGCCAAGCTATCCCATACCTCCACATTCAGCTCAGTGAGAAGTAGAAGGGCCGGCACAGTGGCTCCTCCCCACCCAGTCCTGGCCACCTCGGGGCTCCTTTGGCTAGAAGCCATCTCCCTGGCGCTCAGATCCCTGCAGACTGTTCTCCCTCCGAGTTCTGTAAGAGTAACTAGAAAGTCAAGCTGCCCGGATCTGGGCTACTGCGGGGCTGGGGTGTAGTCCAGGGGTACCGCATTTGCCCAGCATGCACAAGGGCCTGGATTCTGTCCCCAGCATCACAAAACAAAACAAAACCCTGCTGCTAGGTTTCCTTGCTGAAACCCCAAGCTGGTTGTGCCTCCCCTTCTGCCCCCGGGCTCTCAGGCCAGTCGCTTCCTGGCTGCCTTGTGTGCGATCCACCCCTTTATCAGCTGTCTCTACCCAGACTGCGAGTCTGTGGAGGGGAGGGTTGAGTGTCACAGACTAGGCACCCCGAGGTGCTTGTGGGATGCAGGGCTCAGGGAATGATTCTGACCACGGGGACCCCAGGAGCAGAGCTCCGGGCCTTACTCTCTGCCTTTCAGATGGAGATTAATCCCCGGAAGCTGTGTTAATGGTCTCCACAGCTTACAGAGGGGAGATAGCGCGCAGAGTTGCCAAGCGACCCGACCACATCCACCGCAGGGGCTGCTCGGGCCGGGGTGTGGGACCCCAGATCCAAAGCCCACGTTCTTAACCAGGGAGGGAGGGAGGGCAGACGGCTGGGGGAGGACGGAAGAAAAGGGGGAAGGAGGGCAGGCAGGGAGGGGGAAGGGCAGTGCCCAGAGCCTGCCCACAGCCAGCCAGAGTGGGAGCGGAGCCCTGTGGCTCGGCCTCCCGTGCCCCTGCCTGCTCCCCCCGCATCCCCAAGAGTGTCTGTCACGCTGGAGCCTCATCAGTGTGCAGAAGGTGTCCGAGCCGAGCCGAGTGAGTCACCGGCTGAGCTGCAGACTGTGGGGGCCGCGCTCAGTTGCTGGGCACAGAATCCCGCTGGGCTCTGCGCTCAGCCAGCCCGCACCGAGCTGGCGCCCACGCCCGCGCCCGGGGCCGCAGCCTCAGCCTCGCCGCTCCGAGGGGGAGGGGGAGCGACTGGCTCCGGAGGCCCTGAACGCTCTTTGGCCAGAAACCGAGGGGGGCGGGGGGGCAGAGGGCCAGCGCGCTCCCGGGGCGTTCCTCTCAGAAGCCCTGTGGGGTCAGGGCGGCAGGAACCCAGGTCTACAAGGTGCCTCCTCCTTGTGGGGGAGCCACCCGCACCCCATCAGGTCACCCCTTCCTCCACGGTGGAAGTGTCCAGAGGAAAATGTCACACAGCACCGAGCCCTGGTCCCAGGACGCTGAGGGTCCCCAGGGAGGGACAGATGAATAGTAAGAAAGAGACCAGATGGAGGGAGGCCCTGTTTGGGGGGACTGCTTAAGATTATCACCCACATTCTCTCTGTGGCCTGGAATGCACCCAGGGCTGCGCTGTTCCTGTCGAGTCTCTGCGACTACACAGGACCCAGGAGATGGGCGCTGAGGGAAGCTGGACACGCGAGGAGGCAGAGGGGCAGATGGGGTACCTCGAGGAAGAAAGGCAGGAGCTCTGCTCCAGGGAAGGTGTTCTAAGCACAGTGAGTGGTCAGTGCAAAGGCCCTGGGGTGTGATGTGCTGGGTGTACCGGGGAAGGCCAAGGAGCTAGGGAGGAGAGGCAGGAGGGAAGGGCAGGAATAGAGATGGGCAGTGGGAAGGCAGGGGTGGGTTCTTAGCAGGCGAGTGATGTGTTTTATCTCCACTGTCAAGGGCCTTCTTTGTGAGACAGACAACAGCAGAAAACGGCCCCACGTTTTCCTGAAGAGATAGCAGCATGATGACTCTTTAGTGCAGGTACAAATTTGTTGTGTCACTTAGCAGGGAATGGGGTACCCGGTGACACAGGAGATGTAGGTCTGGATGACATGCATCTGCGTCAGAAATTGTCCAGACCTGGGCCGTGAGGGGGAGAGGGGAGGACCCAGAGTCAGACCTGGCTCCCAGGCAGTGTCACCTCCACACTATCATCTGCACCCTGGCCTCGCCTCTCCGGCCTCCGCTCAGCCCTGCAGTTCTCCTGGGACCTCCTCACCTTTCCCACAGCTCTGCAGACCTCTATCGACGCCAGCCTACGTGCTGGGTGCCTGGCAGTTGTCACCTATGAGCCTTGAGCTCCTGCAACCCTCCTGGATCTTGAGCTCCATGAGGACAGGCCCCTGCTTGTGTTGTGTTTTTGTTCTGTGTTCCTCCCTGCCGCCAGGCACCTCGCCTGGGGCAACTTGCACTGTCAGTAAATTGCTGCCAAGGGCGGGTGGGGGAGAAGGTGATTCTGTTTTACAGAGGAGCAAAGTGAGGCTGATACAGGGTAAGGCCTTGTGCTCCTTTCCTCCCACCTGGGGTCAGGACCAGAGTGAGATATCCAGGGTACAAAACTCAAGGAGGCCCTTGCCCTTGGATACCAACCCTGCAGAAGGACCTGCTTGAGTACCACCTTAAATCTGATGCCTTCTCCTGATCCAACGCAGACAGCAAGAGGCAGCCAGGCAGCCCTCAAGGAGCCTCTCCCTGAAGTGTCCAAGTCCTAAGGCCCTAAGCTGAAAGGTGTACTCACTCCGCCAACCACATCCAAAAGCCAGGGCATTCAGGGAGCAATGAAATCAGCTATGTCCTCGATGCGCTTGACTTCAGGGGACTGGATGAGCAATTGCGAAACCTTTCAAACCTTCTAGAGATCGCTTTGTTTCCACTGATAGCAGAGAAAGAAATCACGCTATTAGCGGCAGGAACTTTAATAGGTTTGGGCTCTGAGTGTTTCTGATGGTGAATGCTGGGCTGGGAATAAATGATGTGCACGTCTCTGCCGTGCTACATGTAGAAGCCCCAGGTTGGCTTAGGCCTCGCGCTTGACCTAAGAACTTGACGCTTTTGTCCTCTGCAGCCACCCTGCAAGGTGGATGGGTGCGAGGCCGCTGGAAGCCCAGAGGTGGGAAGCCTGGACCTGGTGCCAGGATCCAAGATGGCGCTGGGTAAAGGCGGCATTGGAACGGAGTCGCAGCAATGAGGTGGGCCAAGTGCCCACGGTGGTGGAATCATTGCAGGGGAGCACGGTATTTACAGAGAACGCACAAAAGGCAGAGAGGATGAGTTCCCATCGCGGGCTCACTGAGCCCTTCCACTGTGGGATCCTGTTTCCTGACCTATTAAAGAAGGACCTACCTTGCAAGTGAATGACAGGTGACATTGCTGAGCACCTGGTCGCTGCTGGACACCTACTCTGTAGTTGGTGATGTATTTATGACCCTGGAGCAGACAGAGCTGTGTGAGCCCCTGGTTGTGTGTGCAAAGTTCCCTGGGAAGCTGACCCTGGATTCCATCCTGCTGAGCACTGTTCTACCCTTGAGATGCTCGTGACAAGGAGTTCATGGGGGTGTATTCTCCACCCTGATACCCACGTGGCTGGAGAAGGAGCAGGTGCCTAAAAGGGACAGTGGCTGTTGTCCTGCTGGACATTGTGGCCCCAGAGCCATGCTCTTTCCCACTATGTTTACTGCTGCCCTATTGAAGGGCTTCCGAAGCTAGACTGTGGGGTTTGGAGTCCATCGTGGTGGGAAGGCGAGGACAGTAGCCCTGGAAGTGTCTGGGCTGAGAAAGACACAGTCTCACTGGTGATGGCAATGGAACCAGGGACATCAGGGGTCACAGAATGGCCACTTTAGTTCCTGTTTCTGGAAACTTCTGTCATGGCAGCACATGGCTGGGGAGTATCCTGTCGAGAGTCTCTGGAAAGCTCTCCTCCTCTCTTTCCAGCTTCCTGTCTTGACAGCATTGTGTGCCAGGACGCCTCATGAGATATTGTTTCCCTCCAACAACTCAGATGACTGGTGACATATTTGGTGACATATTCTCCATAAGACCTATTCCCCCAGGAGCCTGTCTTCGAATCACTGCCAGGCCCTTCAATGCCGAGGCTGTCTTCCTGGGGGACCGTCAACAGATGGAACTTATTTCTAATTTAACAGAACAACAGATTCCCCCACCCCTTCTCTCCCACCTCGCCTAACAATCCTGTAAACACACAACCGTTTCTACCTCTGAGGCTTTGTCACAGTTGTCCTGCTTGCAAATTCTTGCCCACACCCTTGGCCTGGCCCCTGAAGCCAAGCCAGCACCACAGCCCTCCTCGTGCTCCTGGGCAAGCAGACGCCCACTGGTCCTTGGCGGGCACCTCTGCTTTCTCAGTGCTGGGGAGAGTTTGGGAAGGAGGGCTGTGGCCTGAATCATTGGCAAGGATGGCCCAAACATCAGGGGGGATACGCTCTGCAGACCTGGCCATTCAGGCCAAGGTTGGAGCCTCCCTGGGGATGAAGGGCAGCTCCTCCTTTTGCCAACATGGTGCTAAAGCTGACATAGCTACCTGTGCTCTTGCCATGGGCCCCATGCCTTCTAACCCCCAGCATGCACTATGTGATTTCATCCTCACTACAAAGCCCATTTTACAGGTTAGGAAACTGAGCCTGAGACAGGCTGAATAGCTCACCCAAAGTTTAAACATGTGGGCAGGACTTGGTTCCACTTCTGACCCCCAAACCTGGTTCATGAATCTGTGATGCTGTTCCCAGCATAATCCAATGGTGGCCACTCAAGACCAACAGGGCTGTGGGGGAAGAACTGGCATCGCTTACTTCTTGGATGATTTAAGTTGTGGTTTTGTAGATGTTAGTTTGCTCATGAGGGGTTTGGATTATCTAAATAACCCAAGGGTAGAGGAAAGGAGGAGGAGAAAGAGAGGAAGAAGGAGGAAGAGGAGGAGAAGAAAAAGAAGGAGAAGAAGAAGAGAAGGAGGAGGAGAAGAGAGAGAATGACAGAGGAGAAGTAGGAGCTATTGTGGCAAATTCAGCCCCCAATTGAATGCACTTGAGTCTCAGCCTCTCCCAGCTCCAGGAGCCCCCTCCCCAGCTGCAACGTCACCGGCTGGCCCCTGCAGATGAAAGCCCTGCGATTCATCATCAGCCATCTGCTTTCACTGCTAGGAACAGCGGAAGCCAGCGGTGGCACCCTGGATGGGGCGGAGCCCGAATCATGCCTGCAACACCTCAGGAAGGGCGTCGGGCTGCTCCAGATTGTTTGCCTTTTGGAAATGTCGTCTGACCCAGGTCTACAGATACAGCATCTCACTGTCCAGGGTTGGAGTTTCTAAACAGCCAGATAGCCTTGCTCACAGAGACACAGCCTGAACACCACTTATAGAGAGTGACACAATTTAATGAGATAAAGCCTTGGGCATCCATGAACCAATTTATGGTACGTGCTGTGATGAAATGGCTGGTTTCTTAATAGATACCCAAACGTAACACAACCCAGAGGCCAGAGAGCTTCAAAGAAACTTCTCAGCTTTAGCCTCTTGAAATTTCAGGCAAAATCCAAACACCTGTCAGTCTTATCACTCCATTAAAAATGATGTGTTTTTGTAATATTACATGGGACCCATTTGCTAAGGGAGAGATGGCCCAGCTGCTTTGAGGGTGCAAAACCAGTGTCTCCAGCCTCTATTTCCATAATGCAAACATCAAATTCCAGTTCCACTTTCTGTAGGGGGGATGTCAGATGAATGACTTGTCCTGGGGGAGCTAAAACAGTTGGAAGGGAAATAAATATTAAGCTTTCACTGGCTCCTCCTTACCTTGGATTAGCTGGTTTCTTAAAGTGAGGGGGTAGACAAAAGCAAGTGGGCAACTCAGCATCAGATCTAGTCCTTTAAAAAAAAGGTTCCCAACTCCAGCTGTGGGACAATGACATACTCACACAGCCACCCCGTAGGCCCCTTTGAAACGGCACAATTACCCTCCTGGTGTTGGTCTCCTCTGCCCGACTTGGGGAAACGGCTCCCTCCTCTGAGTTCCTAAAACATTTATCATCCCTGTGATCCACCGCGCAATTAATCATGCGCTGCCTTGAGTATCTCTTCTGCTGTTGTATTGAACGGTTGTTTAACCCTTATCAGTGGTGAGGCTTTCAATATCTTGTCTTCCTAACTCAGCGTGAACATCCGGAGGGCTGGCAAATGTCCACCCATCTCTGTCTCCCGTGCTCATTGCCCGAATGAGCCCGGTGTGAGGCCCATGGGGGGCAGGCTGTGTCTCCCTGCCTAGAAGAGCGTTGGTATACAGGGTGCTTAGTGCAGGGATGGGAACCTTGTAAGCGTCCGAGAAAGGGCTATTAGTACTGGCACTGGTATCAGTGTTAGTGTTGTTTGATTTATGGCACAGTCACTGAACATCCAGACATTACCCAGAAGCCCTGTAGCCTCCTAGAGTGGCCTCCATGGTTCCCCTGAAGCCTTTGGAATCTGGTGGGAAATTCTAGGCTCCAGGCCCCCACCCCGGGGTGCACTTATTCCCTTAGTTGTCTTTCTTTACAGGCCCTCGGTCAGGTGTCGAGGACACTTCCCTGCTGGCTGAAGGGACCAGTTTTGATCTCGAGCAGTGTGCGGGTTTTGAAGAACAGGTGGGTCGTGGGTCAAAATCCCCATCACCCTCCCCAGTGACGGCAGGAAGGGGGGGAGACTCCGAGTGGATTCCCCCAGCCTGGGGGGACTCAGAGAGGCCCAAATCCACTGCCCCGGAAAGCAAGGTTCATGTACCAGCAATGCCTCCTGTGGCCCAAGGCTGAGATGAAAAGCGCTGAAGGTGGCTGGTGTCCAGGGGGCGTCAAGATGTTCCTGTCATCCGTACTGCAGTCACTTCACATGAGAGCGTTATCACTGGACTGTCCGATCCAACTCTGCCTATGCCAGCTTTCTCCCCTGATTGTCGAAGCTCCTGTTTCCTGTATGGAGGGTGTTGGGGCACAGGGCAAGCCCAGTGTGGGGGTGTCACGGTCATCCATACCATGGAGTGGAGGATGGGGAGGGAAGCCTTCTTTCTAGACTTTTCCTACGCGGGTTCCTGACTTCCTCTCATCCTCAACCCTCAACCCCTCCTCACTCCGCATCTCATTGTTTGCTCAAGGGGGAATCCAAGAGGGAAAAGGCCCGGCTTAATTGTCTCTGTTCACTGAACACCAAGAAGGAGGAAGCGGGCGGCTCGCTGTATCGCCTTCAGGGTTCAGGTCCTCACAGAAGCTCCATCTGTGGCCTCTTTAGAGCAAGCCAGATGCTGGAATTAAGGGAAAGGCTTATCTCCTAGGCTGCATATCATTCCATTCAAATCTGAGCATTTTAAACCATGTCTCACTCCTGCCTGAGGTTTATGACTCTCGTGGGGTCTATTCAACAACCCACTTCCCAGCAAAAGCCTAATTCCAGGGCAGCTGAGACCAACCCCAGACTCCAGAAGGAAAGAGACCTACGTGTCCCCAAGGAGTGGTGGCCCAGGGACAATGGATATTCTGTCAGCCTGAGGCGAACATTACAGGACCTAAAGACACTCTCTGGCCCTGGCAAGCCTTTTAGGGAAAACAAATTTTAAAATAAATTTGTTACATATACACAGCAAAATAAAGAAAGAAAAAATAAAGGGGAATGTGTACATGGAGAGAGAGGGAGAGAGAGGGGAGGCCATGGAGGAGGAGGAAATCCAAGGTGATCTTACCTCCATCTGGCTCCCCGGCCCCCAAAAGAGAGCAATGTTTGGCCCCTCTGCAGCGACGCTGGTGACTACAAGGTCATAGAGGAACCCCGCACCAACCAGCCTGAACCTCAGAAAATGACCCTACTTGGAAATATGTCCTTTGCAGATGTGATAAATTAAGGATCTTCCAGTCATCCTGGTTTATAGGGTCCCTAAATCCAATAATTAGGGTCCTTATGAGAAGAGGGGGATTTGAGACACATACGAAGAAGATCGCATGATACGGGGGCCTGCAGCCAGAGACCAAGGACACCAGGCGCCACCACAAATGGAAGAGGCAGGAGAATCTTTACCTTGACCCTTGGAGGAGCACAGCCACTCCCGACTTCAGACCTCCGCCTTCCAGAACAGGTCTGTGCCATGTGTATGTTTTCATCGGATTCTGTGTCAAGACCATGGTTGACTGTTTCTTGTCCGTCCATGGAGCAGCCACACTGGTGCCTACCTCCGCTGCTCAGCTGTGGAAGCCGAGGCCCCAGGATAATGGGGTGGGGAGGTGGGGTTGCGAAAGCCAACTTCGGCAAAGACCGAGGCAGGGGAATGCGGGGCGCTCTGTGGTTTTCCACAGGTGACAAGCAACTTGATGACGAGGCCTCCGCCACATGCTTAATGCAGTGCCTTACTCTATGGAGACACTTCACAAAGGTCTCTGGGGCGTCTTTAGCTTGTCACCAGCACCTTCCAGGAAGCCACCAGGACCTCATGCCCTGGAGCTGCCCCGGTGGACAGGCCAGGGCCATCCCCGTAGGAAGCATGAACTCGAAGGAAATAGATGAGGGAGAGAATAGACTTTCGGGAACACCTGCCCAAAGAGGGTGGCTAGAGACTCTCTAAGGAGGAGCTGTTCAGCCTGAGAACAGAAGGACAAAGAGAAGCCAGCCATCCAATGAGGAGGAGTGTTTCAGGCAGAGGGCACAGCAGATGTGAAGACACCGAGATGGCAAAGGACGCGGCTAAGTCCGGCTGTGTGCTCAAGGCCGCTGTGGCTGGGCAGCAGGAAGTCTTAAAGGCCCCGGTGAGGAGCAGGGCCTCGGGCTTGTCAGTCACTCAAGGACAAACATCCTAGCAGAGGTGAGACAGCTAGCGCTGCGTGTCCCCACCTCGGGGAAGCCTCTCAGGTTATCTTTCCAGCGGTGTGCGGCAATCCTGCGGAGCCTGGGCTTCCTGCCGTGGCCTCATTTGACCCTCGTCACTTGTGGCTTTGCTCTGCAGGCTCTTCGTATTGTGAGGGGCAGTACCTCCCTAGAAGTCTCTAATCCCCCCACCTGCACTCGGAATAGGGTAACACGTGAGTGACACGATGTGTGTTAGTGGTCACCAGGATGGCTGTGACACATCTGGTTGGTCAAGTAGTGACTCCGCATTTCCCAGAGCTATATACTGAAAGACCTTCCCAAGGAAAAGGAACTCGTATCTCCATGTAAACAGAATTCTGAAGCTCCGTGTGTGGTGCTGATGGATTAGTCATGTCTGCTAGGAACATGGGTGGGTCCCGAGAGCTGTGTATTTGCCACCCTTCTTAGCCAAAAGCCTCATTCCCCTCCCAAATCCCATGCACTTTCTAGGTCTTAACCCAGTGGCATACATACACTAGATGTTAGAGAATGTTTGCTATTTGATCCATAATTTATTCTGCAATGATTTTATAGCCTAATGGCCACGAGCTATGTGGAGTAACAGAGAGGGGGCGGGTCAGAAGAATCTGGCTGCCAGATGGGAGATGAGAGATGCAAGTCAGACAAAAGTCAGCCGTTTGCCAACTGGAGCACAAGAAGCTGCTCTTCTCTCGCCTGACAGCGGTTCCAGATGCGGGGGGTGTCGCGACCCTTGTCTAGGAAGACACTTTTCTTCTCTCACTTTTCACCTTTAGATCTCTGAATTCCCAAACACTATGGCAGAGGCTTTGCTCGCCTCCCTCAAGATGGTCTTGGGAACCACAAGACACGCTCTGCTGTTCACTAAGGTGCCAGGAAGGTAACTCGGGTCCCGTTTAGCAAACACTCTTAGGATAGCCCGAGCGGCAGGGGAAAGGCCCTTTAGCAGGACCTTGTTAAAGTGTCTAGAGCTTAAATTTCTCCTTAAGAAAGGAAAAATACCATAGAGACCACACCACAAAGCCATCTCACGTGGGTGTGATTTATGGGCCCATACATCAGTCAGTGTTTTCTCTCAGTTACCCGGTGATCTTTCTTCCTCCGACCAAGACATCCACAGTATGGCTGCTGCGTATGTTTTTCTACTTTTTCCAGAGCTGAGAGCCAGGGGAAAAAATGAAAAATGCAAGCGTAAGGAAAGTAAAGGTCAGGCCATCCCCATCACAGTTTGGGTGGCCCTCTATGAGTGCCTTCTTGCAAGCTTGCTGCCTCAAGCCCTTCTGTAGCCCTTGTGCTCCTCTGCTGAGGCCCGAGAGGCTGGAAATGTTCAGGTGCCTGTCTCTCCCCAAGTTTCTGGCTCTCACAAATACCCTCTCACCCCAGGGGGCACAGGGAGCAGCCACAGAGGCTTCTCTGCCTCCCACTTCCCATTCTGAGCAACCAGGGGAGGCCTCGGGGTGACCCCAGGCCTGGGGGGTGCTGCCTTGAGGCCACTGCTCTGTGGCAAAGTCCCCCCTGGCTCAGGGTGCTCGTGATGGGCACTGCTCTCTAGGGTGACTGTGCTCCAGCCCTGAGACACCAGCAGCCCACCTGGAGGGCCACCAGCCACAGGGACACTATCCAGGGCCATGGAACGAGAAGACACGTGGCTCTCAGCTGAGTGATTTTGCCTCCAGGGACAGCTTGGAGGAGGACCCTGCAGTTACCTAATAGGCAGTGGACCAGGATGCTGCTGAACGCCCTACAGCGAACAACC
The DNA here is from genome assembly GCA_004363535.1 of Dasyprocta punctata. NCBI lineage: Eukaryota > Metazoa > Chordata > Mammalia > Rodentia > Dasyproctidae > Dasyprocta > Dasyprocta punctata. Next base: position 33,982 of record RJWM01002858.1, read on the forward strand.
AGACCAGTCCAAGAGCCATCAGTGCTGAGGGTGGCAGCTCTGGGCCCAGGAGCCCACTCCCCTGCCTCCCTCACTGCTCCCGAGGTCGCTCCTCCTTCTGTGTGTCATGGGTCAGGGATGGACATGACCAACAAATCAGGGACTCGAGAGGACCTTCTCAAAGGCAGCTCCCTCCTTCTCCCTCCGTCCTCACTGGTTCTTCTTATTCCTTCCTTTGATGGGTGGCCCGAGACACCTTTAAAAACAAAAACCAGTGGCGAGAGCCAACCACATTCTCACAATCTTTTCCATCAGAGGAAAGAAAATAAAGCCAACTAGAGGGCCATTGTTGAGAGACTAAAAAATACCAAGAAGGAGGAAAGGAGGAAGGGAGGAAAAGATCTCCTTGGAAAGTCTCTCTGTGTCCGTGTCACATGGAGTGGCTCTGTAGAGATTTCACGAGAAGAACGTCGCAGCCCTGCCACCCCAAGCAGTAGCAAGTGCCGGCAACCGCAGGGATATGGGAATGAGACCACCCAGTGGGTGGGAGTCTGCCAGCCCGACTGTGAAAGGAGAGGCCGCCCCAGAAACTCCTCCAGGGCTGCAGCTTGGAAGGCCAGAGTTACCGCTTCTAGCCCAAAAGAGCCACTGCCTTCAGGAGCTCAGCCCCCAGGCCTCCGAGCACCTCAGAGGCAGAGATGCAGCCCTGTGATACCGCTGAGTGACATTCCAGGAGCTCTGCCATCACCGAAGTCCTTCCGATGAGTGGCCTCACCGTGGTCCAGCCTCACCGCCCCTCCTGTCATGACTGTGACGCACTTACTGTCCCCCCTGGCGTGGTTCCCTGACTTAACTCATGGTCTTTGCTCCCATATCACCTTCTCCCAGCGGTTTTCCACGACCACCCTTGCTGTGTGTCTGCTGTCTGTGGTGAGGCACCGGCCTTGTGTTTTGTGGTTCACGGTGTCCCCGGCAGCCAGCTCTCCACCTGACACATAGCAGGGTCTCCGCCAATATCTCATTGCTTGGTCAGAGCTTCCGTTCCTGAGCGTTCTGACCCAAGATCATCATGGGTGATGCCTGCGGGTTCTTGCAAACCCACAATAGGATTTAGGGGCAAGGACGCGGGACCTGGAGCCAGCCACACCTGAATCTCGTCTTAATTCTACTTCTCTATGACCACAGGGATGTCACAAGAGCTGTGAAACTGCTTCCTTGTTTGTAGAATGGGAGAGCACAAAAGAACCAATGAGACAATCGCTTCCAAGCTCCACTCTCCCCTGTCATGCTGAAAAGGTACCCTGTGTTTAGGAATCTGGATGCGAGGACCAAGTTCCTAACTCCGGATGGTTTTTCAGCATGAGACTAGAGCCTGGGGATGCTCTTCCTGGGAGGTCCTTTGGAGGCCACCAAACTGTTTTCCCCTCTGCGGCTGTCGTCTGAAAAGACCGCCGAACTGCGAAAAGGCTGCTCCTGCACCAGACAATGCTCGGCTGTAGGATTTGCACTGAGAGCCTCCCAGAGCAGCTTTGCTTGGCCTTGGACTTGGGGGTCCCTCCTGCCACCGCCACCCCCACACACATACACACAATGAAGCCAGCTCACTGGGGCCTGCTGGTGTGAAGCCTGCGCCACCTACCTGCACAAGGCAGGGACTCAGAGCGCTGGGCTAAGCAGAGCAGAGAGACACCAGCCGGCCTGGCCTCCAAGGAAGGGCCACTGCCCTGTCATCTGTCCTGCGGACCACACCGGCCTTCAGCTGTCCAGCCCCCAGTCAACGGGAGCGCCCGTCGATGCTCCACCCGGGCGACAGGAGGCTTGGGGCTCTCCCGTCACTCCTTACCTGCCATGAGCGGGGCCGCTGGCCAAGGTGGACACATCTGAGCAGAGCAGCCCCTCATTTCACACTGAGCTGCACCCCGGGCCAGCAGCCCCGTCCTCAGTACACCAGCTCCTCTTTCGCTTTGGGCCCAAGTGCCTCTGGCAGCCTTGCCAGCTGCCTGCTGTGGCCCCATGTATGTCCAGGTCCCCTGGGTACCTGAGCACGTCATGCAGGCCAGTCGCACCCGGGCACAGAGCTCTTGCCTGTCCCCCCAACGTATGGTGGGGTTGCTGCTGTATCCCCACCAGGGAGACTGCCTTTATCTTTCGGAAGCTCATTCATTCATTTACTATTCATTTATTCTTTCATTCACTCAACAAATATTTACAAAGGTTTCACTCTGGGTGAGGAGAGCACACAAATGAATTAAGCACACATGGTCTCACAGCCCTGTGTGGTTCCGACAGGGAGATAAGAATAGCTGTGTTTGTGGTTTGTGGGGCTTGCTGTTCTGTTTTCATGCCAGGGTGTTCTGGTTACAACACCCCGACTTCCCTGGCCAGTGCATCGGGGGCCCTGACTTGACTGTAGCTCTCTCGCTAGCAAATGCTCTTAGCTGGGGCAGGCAGCGGCTCACTCGTCCCAGTGAGGGCCCTAGAATGGTCTGGGATATGGGCAGGTGACCCGGGTCAGGCCACTTAATCTCAGATATGAGACCTTTCCTGGTATGATTCCTGAGTCCTCAAACAGGGGACACTGCCAGTACAACTTGTCAAGGAATCTATCTTTCCTGCCTGACTCCAAAAGATTCCTGAAGGCGAAGCTTCATGTCTTAAAATAATGGAGGAAAAAGCCGGCCATGGTGGCTCACACCTGCAATTCTAGCCCTCTGAAAGCCAAGGCAGGATGAGTGCAAGTTCAAGTCCCACCTGGACAATTTAGCAACTTAGCAAGATTCTATCTTAAAATTAAAAAAAAAGGGGGGGTTGGGACATAGCTCAATGCAAAAGCCTGGTTTAATCCTTAGTAGCCCTCTCCCCCTAAAAAAAGATGGGAGAAAAGCAATGCAGTCAGCACCCACAAGTGGCCATTGTCCACCTGCTTGGTATCTTTCCAGCATCAGGTGAGGTTATACCCTACCCAGGGGGCCTGGGTCCTTTTACCAGCATATATGTGGTTCTCATCAACCTGCCGGTCCCACCCCCTGTACCCTATACTTCCGAACTAGATCCACACCTAGATGATTTAACTTCCAAGTAAGAAATGATACCACCTGTCTAGAAAACCAGCATAGCAGAGCTTGGCCTTTGTAGGGGACATGGGGAAGAAACCAGTTCTTTGAGGTGTGTCCTGGGCTTCTTGGAGGGTCAGATATCTGGCTGCAGGGCTAACCTCCTCCAAGGCTAAACAGCTTCCCTTCTCTGGGCTACATGATCTTCAGGCATCTACCCAATAGATTCATTATTTTTAAATTAATTCATTAGAAATGCTGAGGCCATAAGGCTTGGATCAGGAGCCAAAGTGTGTGGGACTTCCCAGAGACCCCTTGGGGAGATGACTGCTCTGTCCTGTGTGGACAGGCGCCCTCTCTGCTGGGCTCCCCCGACCCCAGTGCAGCTCCCCTCCCCTTTCCTTCAGTTCCAGGCAGGGCAGGGTAGGAAACTGTGTCGAATAAAGACAGAAGTGCTTGATGTTACTAATGGCATCCCAAGGAAATGAAGTGTAAAACCGCATGTGTTATCGGAGGCCCTGGAAAGAACCCCTTAGTGGGAGGATGTCTGGTTTCCTTGGAAAGATGGGAGTCTGGGGAGCCAGCAGGCAGCCGAGTCCTCTGAGCACAGAGAAGGGCAAGAAAGGTCTGTCTGTGAGTCAAGCCAAGGCCAAGACCAAGACCAAGACATGAAATCCCGGGCCCCCACCGCCTCTCAGAGAAAAAGAGACAGACAGACAGACAGAGGCACAGACAGAAAGAGAGCACAAGTCCATGTGTTATCTCCATTTTTGAAAAGAAAAACTATGCATGGGCTTTCACTCAGCCAACTTTGTTTTTTGTTTTTTTTTTTTTTTTGGAGGGGTGCGGGTACCAGGAATGGAACTCAGGACCTGACACTTGCCAGGTAGGCGCTGCGCCACTAAGCTAAATCCCCAGCGGCGACTGGCCAACTTTGAAAGATGCTTTCACTCCAGAATGCTCTGAGAATGAAATCCCAACTCCCCACTTTGGCTTCCAAGCCCAGCGAGGTCAGAGCTGGCCTTCAGTTCCCACCTCACCCTGCAGCTCCCTGCTTGGTCTCCTCCAGCCTGCCCGGCTCCTTTCCATTCATCCCTCAAGGACTCTGGGCCTGTGCTGCAACGTCCTGCTCTCTCTACATTTTCTGCCCAGGCTCTGTGTCTGGCTGTGGTCCTTTCCCCCTCAGGGTTCAACTGCTGCTTGCCCCGCGCACCCTGCTGCAGCTGTCCTGCACGGGACTCCTGTTCCCGCCTGGTACGTGTCATCTCGCCTTAGTTGCTTCTTGTCTTCTGGTGACACCCGGCCAAGGTGCGGAATGTAGAAGAGGAGCCGAGGGGAAGCTGCAGGTGTGTTGCAAGCTGCTTCCCACCAGTGAAGGCTGTCAGCAAATCTGCAGCCGTGCGTGTCAGCTACAAAACGTGGCTGCCACTTCCCTTGTCTTCTTCATCTTGCATGAATCTCCCTTGTCGCTCGTCTAAACTGTAAACATACAAGACAGAGGACTCCAGGATGTGCACTGGAGCTGGCCCTGCCTCACCACCCTCAGGTCTGCCGCTGTCTTGATGGATACACTGCGGGTGTGGCTCTGGGCTCCAGTGGGAGCACCGTGAAACTGCATATCCACCTCTCACCCACTGTCAAACCCAGGGGTCTTAGCACTTTTCAAGATTCAAGCTTCACACAACACCTCCTTTTGGAGTCATTTCACACCAACGTGGAGTCACAACCTCTCCTGCACGTCCTTCTCTATTTCCTTTGCTGGGAACGACTATGAACCCTTGCTTCTTGTGTTTCTTTCTAGAGATGATCTAGTCATTAGCTGAGAAAATATGTATTCTTTCTCATGCGAAATTCCAAGTCTTGCATTTGTTTTCTCTTAACATTATATCTCAAAGATCTTTCCAAGTCAAAATAGATAGAACCGCTCTATTCTTATTAACTGCATGGCATGGGATTCCATGTGGGTGAACCATAATGTTTTTGGACATTCAAATTGTTTCCATTTTTACATAGATAAGCAATACTGCAGTAAACATTGTTTTGCATGCTAGTTTATGTTTCTGTACCTTCTATATCTGGCTGACTTCTGGTGCTTTATGAGATTAAGTAGAAATGTTATTACCTACAGGAAGCCCACCTAGACTTTTAAAGGTTACATTGTATGGTGATTTGGAACTTAAATGTCCCCCAAAGGACCATATGCTAAAAGCTGGGTCACTAACCTGTGGCCATACTGGGAGGTGTTGGGCCTTTTAAGAGGTGGGGCCTAGTGGGAGGAAGTGAGGTCGTTGGAGGCATGGCCTTGAAGGGGATCATGGGATCTTGGTCCCTTCTCCGCCCCTTTCTCTGCTTCCTGGCTTCCATGAGGGGAGTAGCTTTGCTTCACTGTGAGATGTTCTGCCTTACCACAGGCCCCAAAACAACTGAGTCAGTAGACTTTAGACAAATCTTTGAAATTGCATGCCGAAATAAATTGTTTCCTCCTTTTACATTGATAATTTCGAGTTATTTTGTCACAGCAGTGGAAATCTGATTCACACAGGTTGGCTGCCCTTCTTGGCTTCTGGCACAAGGTACATATGTACCACCATTAGACTTACCATAAAATATTGATGTGTCTATCTTCCCTGTGTCTTGTTCATTTCTGAGTCTCCAGCACAATTTGCAGGACCTGACACACAGCAGGGTCTTGAGAGATGTTTGTGAGTTGAATAAACCTCAAACTTACGCTCCTGATTTTTAGGGGCAACTAATCTCACTCCACTGTATCCATCTTCATCACCAGACTCATTCCTGCTCACACATCTGCCTTATCCTGAGTCCTGTTCCTCCAGCTTTGCCCTTGCTGTCCTCTTCTGGGACGCCCTTCAGCCCTTCTCCCTCCTTCAAGGAACAGACCTTCCCCTACTCATTCTGTGAAGGAAGATTTCACCGAAACACCATCTCTCCTTTTTCTGAACCCTGCTGCCTATATCGTCACTTTGGCATGTTTTTTCAAGCTCCATTGCTCACTAATTATTTCCCGTCTGTTGGTTTTGGGTCCCCAGCTAGACTGCACATTCTTTGAGAGCAGAGTGTATTATATAATGCTAGCATTTACCACAAGGGAAGGCGTGTGGTTGCTGTTCAGTGCTTCTGTATAAATAGATTGATTGGTCCTGTCATTGACTGAGTCAGGTCCTGATACTGACTGCCAGGTAGTGTCCCAGGGACACCAAATAAGTGCTAAAAATCATAATCCTGCTAACTTTCATAGTGGGAGACACTTCTGTAAAGAACTCATGGGGCTCTCCTCTCTTGTTCTGCCCCACTGTACTTTTATTGAAACTTCTGTAAAAATGGTTCTCAGAGGGCTGGGGATTTAGCTCAGAGGCATAAGCGCCTGCCCAGCAGGCGTGAGGTTACAAGTTCAATACCTGGTACCAAAAAAAAAAAAAAAAAAAAGAATGATTCTCAGATACTTTACATTCTCACTCTGAACTCTGAAGGCCTAGACTGAACACCACCTCCTCTCATCCTCTTGGAAGTTTCTCCTTTGGAAGACATTTGGCATATATGTCTTGCAGTACCATCTCCTGGAAGATTTGTTTCCCAGAGTATAGAATAAGCTACATCCAGACCCTACATCCAGCTGTATTTCAGACATAATTTGATGTGAATCCAGTGCAATTGGCCTTTATTTCCATCAAGGACATGAAGTAGGTTGTTGATCCCATTGAGGTAGCTTGGTTAAGTTAAAGGAAGATAGAGCAAAAGGAAACATTTAACTGCATTTAGAATTGAATTTTGAAAGGTTAAAAAAAAAGAAAGAAGGAAAGAAAAGAAAAGAAAAGAAAAAAAAGAAAAAGAGGGAGCCAAAGCCATGTGTTTATCACAGACAACCCAACCTTGAGGCACAAATTGACTTAGATTGCCAGCTAAGGATGAGTTGGCTTTTCAGAAGGAGGGAGATATGCCAATTAGAGACACAAATCTCTGCCCTGGATTTATACAGCCTTCGCATGAGCCCAAGTCTCCTCAAGGCATTTGAGCTTAGACATGGGTCCTGATCACAGGTAGCACATCCTAAAGACACTTTCTCCCACTCTCACGGGGGCACACAGGGACAAGCTGGCCAGTGTGGAGACAGACGGGAAGGCAGATCAGCACAAGACAGGGCAGTGTGTCCTGTGAACCATGTAGGACCATGGCGCTTGTGCTCTAAGAAACCAAGGTGACCCATGTCCCAGCCCTGGTTGGGGAAGAGCTCACCAGGGACTCCAGAGCCACATTATGGAAGGTGAATGAAAACTTTCTAGAAGTGCTGCAAAGCGAGGCAGGTATGCAGGGGAGAGGATAGAAGACATGAAAAGGGGCAAAGCTAGCACGCACAGCGCGTGCAACAGGATTTGAGGTAGGTGTGGTGGGGAGGCTATGGGACCTCCAGCGTCTAGAGGCAAAATCCCAGTTAATTTCTTCTAGTAGACAGAATAAAGACCAAACAGGCAGTCATCAGCAGAGGCACACAAACAAACTGCCTGTTCTGAGAGGTGCTGTTTGGAGAAGAGTCTGTGGGGAGCCAGCTTTGGAGGTGTACAATTCAGCTGCCTGGTCTTTGTAATTTTCTTGATAAGAGCAGTGGGGAGTGAATAGGGATAGGAACATGGACAGTTGGTAATCAGGACATAGGATCTTTCCCACTCTGGTCACGGATGGTTCATCAGCAGGTGGTAGGGCAAGGAGTAGCAGGCACAGTAGATGAAACTGGAGGCTCCATTAGGGAGTCGCTGCTACAGATCAGGAATAGAGCAGGAGGGATACACTTAGGTGGAAAACCGGCAACTTGTGCTGGGTGTGTAGGACATCAGGTGGCTCGGTGCTGCAAGCTGCAAAGCCCCATGGAGTGCTCCAAAGGAAGATGAGGGTAGAGTGGCTAGAGAAAACCCAGAGGCAGGTAACCCTTGAACTCATGGTAGGTGAAGGGTAACAAAACATCAGGGATTAAAACACTGCAGAAAATTTAAATTACTGCAAAAAATTGGCCCCAGGAATACTTGAAAGAAGCAGAACTAGTTGTGACCAAAATTCCAGTAGCCAGGGGAGTGAGTTTTAAGACATCTGGCCATACATAGAGGGTACAGAATGGATCAGAAACTGTCGAGAGGCAGAAATCTGTTGTGTTTGAACTGATTTCAGGAAAGGCAAGCATGCAGTCTATTTTGTTGGGGTGAATCAGACTCTGGTGCCCTCACTTTCCCTGACCCAGAAGTGGTCATGTGATCCAGACCTCAGCAGTCTGCTGATCACTACTCTCTACAGTTTGGGGTTTCGTGTTAAGAATGTGACCCAAGACATGTTGAGGAAAGTCACTTCCAGGACTTCTAGGGAAACTACTGGAAGTGTTCTTCCCAACACGGTTGCTATGCTGAGAGACACCAGTGCAGAGCTTCTGGATACCATCTTGTCACCACCTGGGGACAGCTGCCCTGAGAATGTGACTCCTGGAAGAAGGAAGAGCTGGGACACCAAGACTCTTGTTGACACTGTTTACCTTCTGGGTCCAACAATGCTTGAATTTTTTTTCTAACTTGTGTCACACTTTTGCTTTTAAACTTAAGCCAATGTGATTTGGGTCCTGCCATTTGCAGCCAAAGAAGGAGAGGATATGGTGACAAGGTAGCATCTGGAAGAGGCTAGAGTCCATTCCTGTACATGCACCTCACACAAATTACCACGAGATGGTCGGTGGTTATGGCTATGGGGGAAAAGAACCAGAAATTGATGAGTTGGCTGCATCTCAATACCTGCTAGGGTGAAAACACAATGGTTTCCTTTATATTTCAAGGGTTGAGTCATACTGGTCAGCCCTGGCTTGGCACAACAACTTCATGTTCCTGCCAAGGGAGATGGTTAAGATGGGAGGCTGATTTATTTCAGTACATATGTGTCAACATCATCCTGGAAAAAAAAAAGTAGAATGTAGATACGCTTTGCAGGCATCTATTACCAGAAAGGCCTTTTTCTTGGCCTCAGAGACTGAAAGCCAGGATGTTAGCTATTGTTTGAATCTTGAGGTTGAACGAGAATGGCCCATACCATGGACAGGGTAGGGGGACTGCTTAATATCAAGTGGATCTGAGTTGTGAAAAGGACCCAGTCATATGAGAAACCCAGGACCAACCACACTTAGAGGGTTCAGAGCACCACTACACTATCCTCCGTACCATGCATTTTGACTCTTTTCTGTCTGGTATTCTCTGGCACTCAGTCTCATCTTTCCACGTATGTATCAATCCATCACTCATCCATTCTACAGGTATTTATTAGAGCAAATGGTGTGGGCGCTAAGTCTATATAAGGAAGAGTTCCCCAAACAGAAGAGGAAGGGCCCATCATTGTGGAGAAAAGCCAAATCGTGGGTCCTGGAGAGGAAGGAGTTAGGGAAGGTTCTGGATGCCAGCCCACAGTCAGGGAGGGAGGGACTCCCCCTGGGGAGAGAATGGAACACCTGCGAGCAGAACACCAGGAAGGATTGGTCCATGAAAAAAAAAAAAACTGCGATGCAATGTGTGCTTCTGGGGTAAATCGGACTTAGTCCTGTATTACATTCTACTATGGCCCCACAGTAGCAGGGACTGATGGTTTAAGACAGAGTGAGGAGAGAAACACTTCAGATGGTGACTGTTCCATCAATTAGCTTTTTTCTGCCAACCAGGAGAAGACCGTCATTAGTTAATATTAGCCACAGCCCAGCATGGCGCAGCTTTGAGAGCACCTGCTTTCTGCTGTGCATCATCTGAGTTCGGCTGCTGTGGCCAGAGGGAGCTGTTTCAGGGCCTCGATCAGGCAGTGACATGATCCGATTTGTGCTTTGGAAAGGTCACCACGGCTGTGGGGTAGAGGATGGATGAAGGGGAAGAGATGGGTGGTTGTTAGGAGACCGTTGGGAACGCGTGTGTGATGAGGACCGGAATTCGGGCAGAGGCAGTGGAGATGCAAATTAGTTGAGGGCAAGAGTTTGGGTCTGTTTCCTCCCTTTCAGCAAGAGCTAGCTAGGCTCAGGCACTGGTAGATTTTTTTGAAATGTGCCCGAAATTGAATTGTCTGGGCTAAAAAGCAAATGTGGTCTGGATGCAACGAAACTGATCCCTCTTCCCAGCCTCTGCTCAGGAGAGCGTCACCAGCTGAAGATACTGCTAGGAGTTTTCTGGGGTGGCAAAACCTCAAGGTTCTGAGTGTTATAACCTGTAGCCTGTGATTTGACCAAAGCGCCGTTTTGCTGTTTTGTATGCGCCGTCTTAGACTAGAAACCCCCCTTAACCATTGCCCCGCCTTGATTCGCTAAGGTTTCTGTTTTTCTGTAAAATCCCTCTTCCCCCAGTAATCTAAGAAACAAACAGTTACAACTTTTAGGTTGCTGACCGAAAAGTGGGGTCAAAAGATAAACACTCACCCTGCTCCATGCAAAGAAAAAAAAATGTGTAAAACGTGCCTTTCTGTAACCTTTGTTATCCATATTAGGGAACGACCACCACCATCCGGCTTTAGACCCTCCCAAAGACAATTCCTCCAATGGATGCAAGAGATCTTTAAAATACTAACCAAGCTGGGCGTGGTGGCGCACGCCTTTAATCCCAGCACTTGGGAGGCTGAGGTAGGCAGAGCGTTGTGAGTTCGAGGCCGGCTTGGGCTACAACGCGAGCGCAAGGCCAGCCTGAGCTACATAGTGCGACCCTGCCTCAAAAAACTAGGGCCGGGAGTTTGGCTCAGTGCCTTAAGCGCCTGCCCTGGCAGCCGCGAGGTTGTGAGTTCAATCCCCGGTGCCGCAAAAAAAAAAAAAAAAAAACTAACCAATGTAATCTACTTTTGTACCCACGTTAGCAAAACTCCTTCTCTCTTTGTTCTAATGTTTTATAAGCCCCTCCAAGCCACAGAGAGGCACGCAGTCTCGGATTGGCTTTAAGTGAGACTGCGTCGCCTGGCCAGGAAAATAAACGCTCCATTTTAAATTCTTCGGGCGCTCCGTGAGGTTTTTTTCAACTCGGGGGTCTTCACTACTACATTGAGGAATTATTTGAGTAAACAGGATACAAAGCTCCTGCTTCCCGAATCTGCCTGCTTTGTCAGATCTGTGCAAATGAGACATTTCTTTAGGGCTTTTGCAGCTCGTCTTGATGAAAGAATGACCTTATGTCTTTCTATGTGCACTAGAAAGGCCAAAGTTAAAAGGTGTCTGTTGGGGACTGTCTGAGCTCCTCTTCTACATGGCAGTGTGTTGCAGGCACATCTGGAATCCCAAGCCACTGAACAAGAATCTCAACAATGCACTTGGATAATGTTGAGCTCCCACAGCCATGCACTCCTTTCCGGAGCCCGTGATGCTTTCCAGGGAGAGGAAAGCCCATGTGAGTTTTCTGACAGCCAGATGCTGCTGTCATAAATCTTACTGCCCACATAGGGAGCACTCGCCATGGCCGAGGCCATGTGAGGGTTTCACCAGACCTAGCTCATTTAAAAACCACCTTCGCCGAAGTCTCCACTGCTGCCTGATTTTTGCCCAGCCTCTAGCCTGGTAGCACTTGAGAACCTTCCCCTACCCCTCTTGTCCTCTGGCTTCCCTGGGGAAAGTCTATGTTTATGGTTCCCTTCCCATTGATTAGGGGTGACAAGCAGACAGTGAAACATTTTCCCCCAAAACTGACTTCTTGGATCCCTTGGCAAAATGTTAGAAAGTGGTTACGAAGCCCAAGAAACAGGACACCGAGGCTCTGTAAGCTTGGGGAGTATTACAGAATCTCGTCCTAGGCCAAGAGTGACTCACAATGAAAGCTTTTAAAATATAAAATCATCAACCTAGATTTCAATTCTAAGGAAACATATACTTGGCCATGAGAGATTTTTTTTTTAATCAAGCTTAAGCCACTTGACAGGAAAATAAAACAGCCGAGGAACATTCGAATATAATGATTTACATCCTTCTCCAGCTCCCTTCCAGTGTGGGTCAGGGCGCACATGGTCACGACCACAGACAGAGGGCATGCCTTCCCAGGGGCACTGTCTTTCCACTTAACGCCTTTTCACACACACAAGCCCACGCTGGAATGCAGTGGAGCTGCATGGTGCTGCCCTTGGGGTGCTATATCTCTCTCCTGAGTTCTTCACCATCTCCCTGCTTTTGGCCTCTTGGGTTGCTCAAGGTGGCTATTCTGGGAATACAAAGATTTTTCTGTCATTATTTATGTGTGCAAACCCTGTTCTTTTCTCTGAAAGACACAGAAGCCTGACTGATTTCTAAAACGTAAGAACAAGGGGACGGTTCCACAATAAATATTTAAGACTGACCAGGAAAGGTGATCACCATTTGCTGAAACACAATACCAGGAATTACTTTGTTAAGCTTCTTGCATGGAGGGAATGAATGAATAACCATCCTATATAATATTTGTTCAGCACCTAATAGTTTACAAGGTACTGTCACTTACCTTGTTTTGCACAATAACCCCAGAGAGGTACACGGGGTACGCATTGTAAGGATTATGATACATACATTATTATGAGATACATATATATATTTATATCCTTTCTCTCTTAACAGATAAAGGCTAAAAAGGCTGAGTCATTGGAGGGAAGTAAAACGGTTTGGGGATTAAATCTCGGGTCTCTAATTCATTCGTACACATATTTAAAAGACATTTATCTAGAGCCAGATGAGATGGCAGTAGGTACAAAGATGACTAAACACAGCCCTGCGTAGGAGGAAGACCAAGTTCCAGCCAGAAGTAAACAAGGCCCTGCTCTGCAAGGGGGGTGAGCACTCCAGAGAATGAAACAGAATGCGGACCATGGCTCTAATCTCATGATTTGATGTTTGTGCAGAAAACCAGCTCAGTTGTTATTTACCAAGACCTGTTCCCGAAGAGAACAGGAGGGGGCGTGGCCACGTGACTAGGGTCACAGCTGGAGGGGGATCAGCCGCGATGTCAGGACTGAATTCTCCCCTCGAGGCCCCTGAATATTTCCCCGGGTGCCCACCCCGGGCTGCCCGCGTCTCCTTCCTCGCGTGAAGGCCGGCCCTCGGGCCTAGGTGGTCGCCTGCAGGAGCTGCGGGCCGGGCTGCGCGCGGGGACTCGCAGGGCGGCTAGGGAGGCGGCTCCGAGGGGGACCAGTCCACGCCGGCGCCCCGGGCTTGGAAGCCAGAGTCGGTCCTCGAGGTCTCATCTCGAAGCATCCAGCCCGGTTTGACTCTTTGTCTTTTCATGCACTGTGTAATTTGCTTCGAAGGTATTTTCACACTCATTTCTAGTCGGAAGCATAACGCCCGAAACCATCGCCCGTAGTGGAGCGACACCTCGGGGCTCCCGCACCTGCGGGGCTCCGGGTGCGCGCCCCGCTTTGCAAGCCCACGGGTGACCCCGAGAAGCCCCCGAGTGCGCACGAGCCCGGGGCCTGCTCCGCTGACCTCACTCCGTGACCCCGGCTCGCGCGGGCCGCCGTCTGATGCCGCTCGGGCTCTGGGTGTGCGGGGCCCGGCCCGGGGGCTGCTGGGGCTCGGCCAGGCGGGGGCCGGCGGGTGGCCACGGCCCAGCTCAGGGGCGCGGGCACCGCGAGTTTCTCTGGGGCGGTGGGCGTCAGTTTCCTGGGAACCCTCCCACTTGAGTTCCGCGACCCTGCAGTGCCCCCTACAGAGAGCGGCGGAGGGGGTGGGGACCCCCGCGCTGGGGGCCCGGCGCGCGCTGCCTTGTTTTGCTGGGGGCGCGTTTTTTCCCTTTGCTTTCCTCGCCGCTTTCCCCGACGTTTGTTTTTCACTACTTTTTTTTTTTTTTTTTTTTGAGTTTTAAAAAAAATAAAAGGCGAGCGGCCGCCTGCAGTGGAGCGTGCTCGGCCTGCAGAGGCGCTCGCGGTCGCCGCCGCCGCCCCCGCGTCGCGTCACCGCCGCGGCCACCGGCACCGAGCGCGGCTCTGCAGGCGCACAGACTTGCCTGCCGCACACCTTGCACTGTACCTCGAACGCGAGGCCCCTGAAAGCATTTTTTTCAGTTTAGGGGCCACACTACAGACTCGGGGCCCCGCCCGCGCTCTTGCTCCAGCGCCTGAATCCACTAAGAGAACGGGAAAAGGGGAGCCCCGAGAACTACCCCAGGAGAGGGCGGGGCTCTCCCGCGCCTGGGGCAAAGGGGCAGGGAGCTCCCACACCCGGAACGTTGGGAGCAAGCCTTAAGCACGTCGCAGGGGGGCACCCGCGAGGGACGGACAGGAAGAGGGCTAGGGGGGACGCCAGAACCCAGGACCACAGTACGGAAACGGCCCGGGGCTGGGTTGCCATCAGATCCGGGGATGGAGGCAGCCGGAGAAGAGGAGTGAGGAGGCCAGGGAGGCAGGCCCTGCTGACCTCCTGGAGGCTGGCAGTCTGCTGGCAGTGAAGGATCAGGCCACCAAGGAAAGAAAGGGATCAAGAGGTCGAGCTGAGACTTAGCAAGCTCAGACTCATGTTCCGCTAAAGAGAGAGCTGCAGGCTCTTGCCTGTCAGGGCTCGGGCCCGGTTCGGGGTTTTCGACCAGGAAACTAGATCAGTTCTCTGTTGGGAATAGTGAATGAGTCAGAGCCCGCAATCAGGACAGGGCTTAGACGCTCAAAAGCCAAGTTAGGGGTAGGAGCAAAGACCTTTAGGCGAGCTCATGGATTAAGACGGGCAGGGGGCTTCAGATCCTCCCACATCGGAGTGGGATTGGCGAGTTAGACGCTTGTAGATCGAAAGTTGGATTGGGGAGGGGTCTCTGGCACGTTAGTTTGCCAAGCAAGGATTGGGGGGATTCAAGTGCTTAGAGATCGAATTCAGGGCTTGGGTAGGGGGAGTCAGACAATTGGAAAGCCTAGCTGCTTATTTGGGGAGGGGTCTTTGCGTTTGGCGGAGTGCAAAGCTGCGTCTCTTGGCTTGAGGCCTGGGATCTCGTCAAGAGAGGCATCTGTGAAAGGGTGGGCCAGCTCGGCCAGACCAAGAGAAAGAAAGTGAATAAATTGGACTCTAAGTGGGTGGGGGGGACCCTGAGGGGGGTCACAAAGGGTGAGACATGGCCACCAGGCGTTTAACCGACGCTTTCTTGTTGTTGCGGAATAATTCCATCCAAAACCGGCAGCTGTTAGCCGAGCAAGTGAGTAGTCACACCACCTCCAGCCCTCTGCATTCACGTAGCATTGCTGCGGTGAGTCTCCTGGCGGCCTCTCCGACACACGCACCGTGTGCACTGCGGCTGTGCCTGTCTGTCTGTCTCTGTCTGTCTCTCTGTGTGAAAAAGAAGATAAAAAATAATAAGACTGATGCGGAAATGCAAGGTTTTTGGGTTAGAGCCAAGAGCCGTCTAGGATCCTCGACGGGGGAAACAGAATTAGGCCCGCTCCACTTCTGTCTCGCTGTCTGTCACTTCCGCAGCCCTCCCCGTGCTCCCCCCGCTGCCGGCGTCACTGCCAGACCGGCCGCTTCCAATTTACATACGTGTTAACACTAGGAGTTGGAAGCGTCGAGCTTTTCTAATGCCGTTTTGTTTTGTTTTGTTTTAAGCTGTCCCTCCCGCCCTCAAGTGAGCCTCACTTTGGCTCTAAACGCCAAGTTTCAGGATCTCTGAAGCAAATCCTTGCAAGCGAACGGCTCCCTCCCCCTCCACCAAAAAGGACCGAGTTGTGTTGTTGTTTGTGTGTGTATACCTGTGTGTTTTTCCACCCTGCCCCCACTCCTTTTTTTTTTTTTTTTTTGAATGGGCACACGGTCCACTGTGTGGCCGTATTCCCTATGAGTAATTGCTTTGCTGTTTTTCCTGGGGGCTTGTGTCTGTAAAACTGTAAGGTGCTAGGCTCTTCGTTTTCCATTTCCCAGACAGGAAATTACTCTTTCCCCTCCATTCGAACTTTTTGAAAAAAACATGATGTGTATGTGAAAATTAACCCTCTCAAATAGCTATTATTTATTTATTTATTTATTTATTTATTTTTGTATTAACCAGACCCTTCATTTAGCAGTAGAGTTTTTGTTGCTTGTTGTTTGGTAAATAAGATCTTGGAAAGATGACTGCTTTGGGTTTGTTTTCAGTGGGGGCTGCTTTCCGTTTCTGAGTCTCAGTTTACTGGTGGGTTAAATAAGAGGGCAAGACCGGGTGGTCTGAACCAGATGATGATTATTAGTTCTGCCACATCCTTAAACTGAAAAGTGAAGTTAGGAGACTAGTTCTAGGGGGCTGCCTGCTGTAGGAAGGTTGGATTTAAATGGAAACAGCATTGAGTATGAGGAAATTGTCATCCCAAGACCCGATCCTTGGGGATTATGCTGGAAGAGATACAGTTTTTGAAATCCCATACTAATTCACCACTTAGGGAATGTATTGCTTTTTATTATTTTCATTATCATGTATTGAAATGCTAAATAGAAAAATTATGTGATGTGTCATGATTATTGACATGTCTACTAAGACAGTTTTTCCTTTTCATAAGTCACAGTGGGAAATATCTTTGATCATGTACTCGTAGAAAAGCGATTTTTAAGCCGTGTGAGCGGTTTTAGGCATGAAAGTGTGCAACCTCTGGTCAATGAGCATAGAAAGCAAGGATGGATGTGTATGCATTTTTATTTACAGAAAAATTTGAAGATTTTTTTGTTTTACATTTATAAACTGAAAGAAATGATACCATACAGAAGTGAATGTAAAGGTATCTACTAGGAGGGAAAATGGCAAATTCTAGTGCTGATTCCGAGGTGCCCTGAAATAAGGCAAGAGATAGAATGGAAACCGAATGAATAATATTTTTTAGTGGATCTTCAGTTATGTTAAATAAGAATCACATGTTCATTAAACCACTTGGTTTTATGCTACCTTGTGGGGGAAAAAAAAATCTAAAACACGCATTGATGCTTTTAGGGTCTCAAATTTGAATTGATTGAAAAACATTGTTTATTTTAAAATTTTTAATTATATGAAGTTCAACACACCCTGAAGCTTTGGGTAACAGGAGGAAAAAATATTTTTAACTGCGTTTCAGACAGTTTAAAAATCTTGTGTTGTCCGACACGGGTAGCTTTTTAAAAGTACATCTCTGAGTCAAATTGCTTTTAAAAATGACTTTCTAAGTTAGACAATTTTTTAAAAAATTGTAAGTTAAATAATAATTAAAAATAGATAAACTACACAGGAAAAATAGTATGTCTAGAAATGTACAGATATATTTAACTAATTCAGATGATTTCTTGAAAGTAGATTTCTAAATTCAACTACAAATACATACATAAGTCAGAACATTTAAAATGTTTTTATTTCACACCATTGAAAATATCCCATGCTTATATCAGTATAAGCATTTAAGATCGTTCTACTAGCATTTAAAGCAGCCGGGTCATTTGAAATATCTGTGTAGTTTAGGCCGTCTGAAAAATAGATTCTGCAGTCTAACAAAAATAGTTTGCCCGAGTTAGAATTTAAAAAGAAAGCACACATTTATATATTTTAAATGTTTATATTAAAATACACATGACATGCCATAAATTTCTGAAGTGTTTAAAAGTGAAGCATTACTTCTTTAGTTTATTTATAAGTGATTTAGCAGGAACTGTTTCTGCAGATTCAAACACACAAAATCAAGTGTGACAAGGTGGTAACGTAAGTAGAGATTACAATTTTTTTCAATTTTTCTGAAAGTTAGAAAAGTATTATAAACATTTGGGAGAAAGAGATATGCCAAATAATTTTTAAAAACTGTATTGAGTAACTCATATAATGTTTCTCACTGCATATTTAGCTCACACAAATTTTAAAAACCTTGTTTCTGACTTATAAATTATAAAGCCATGTAGCAAATCAAAACTATATCTGTAAAATTTAAATATGGACTACATATTAGGTGTTACTAAGAAATTATTAATTAAAAAAGAAATTGTTAATTAGATTAATTATAAACAATTAAATTTGTTAATTTCATTAGCGATGACTACTGAAATGTTTAATAGTGAAATGTCAAGATTGCTGTTACTTATTTTAAGTGCTTAACGCCTCTCAAAGGAGAGAAAGCAAATAAGGCTAAATGTTAATAATTGTTCAGTGTAGTGATGAATATGTAAGAAGACATTTTACCATTTTACATACATTTCTGTGTGCTTGCAAAATTATAAATAAAAACATAACAAATACATTTGACATAGTAAAGTACTACTATTAAAAAGAGACAATTTACAAATATATGTGTTACCTGATAATTAAAAAAGGAAGTAACTAAACCTGAGCTTAATTTAATTTTTAAAAATCATAAATTCCTAATTAGAAAACTGTAGAAGTTGATTTTGGGGTATTTGTTTTCTCATGAACAATTACAAGTAAATCACCCTATAATAGTAGATTTAAAAAAAAATGTAGCCGTGAATTTCACGTCCTTGAAAATAGATGCAGAAATTGATTGCAGAGTGGCATGTGAGTATGTATATCTCACACACCTCAAAATGATGCACACCTAAAGCTTTTCATTAAAAAATTTACACTTAGAATTTTTTGAATAACTAGTCTGAAGAAAAAGCTAGAAGATTATTGGTGATAGGGGTTATTGCAGATTACCCATATGTGCTCACAGGTTTAGGCAGCGTTCAGGCAAAAGCAAATTTGTCACCAATAATGAGTAATTTACCGAAGAGGTGCAGTAGAAAAGCAAATAGCTCCAAGGGTCAGAGGGACCTAGGGGTCTTTTGGCCTAACGTTCCCATTTGTGAAAAACCCTCAGTTTCCAGTAGCTAGTCGTCCGTGCTTTTTCCTACTAAACTGTCCTTCCTTTCCTGTCGTGATGCCGGTGACATTCCTGTCTCTGATCCTGTGGTCCTCGTTCTAGTTCTGTCCCTCCGCTAGGGACTGCAGTACAGGAAGCCTCTTCCTCCTGCACCCTGACCCTGCAGCCTTCTTATTCCTGGAGTTTTTTTCTGGGCTTAGAAATCCCGGCTCAGACGCATGTTAAGTTTCTTTCTTATGAATGATGTTTAGTTTTTCCTGTGTATTTTTTAAAATTCAACACCCACAACTGAATAAAATTCTACTTACTTATTTTTTTGTTTGTTTTATCATGTTAATATTTGTAAAATTAATTGTTCAAAACAGACTGGGTTTTGGTTTTAGTTTCTAAGCAAAATGCACTTATTGGCAATTCTCAAATTCTTAAACAAGCCTGTTTTGCCTCAATTTTGGTGCCCGGCAGGTTTATGCCTCAGAGCAGCCAGCATGAAATAAAGGAAAATGCATTAGACAGTGAGTCCGGGAATTGAGGGTGGGTCCCGAGCTGCTGTGGACTTCATCTTTTTAGACATCTTTCGGCTCGTTTGTAAATTGAGTTTGAGTTAGGTGATTTTTAGTGGCCCTATCAATTCAATAATGTTTTCTCAGATTCTGTCTTAATGCATTTTTTCTCATAACCAAAGCACACAACCTTAACTTTAATTTTGAGAAGGAGAAATCTATAGTCAACCGTAGTACTGTGGCTGTCAGCCCCAGGTTACTGGCAAAAATCCTTAGAGTAGCCCCAGTCCTGTGCAAAAGTAACTTTGACATTTATCAGCCAAGTGAGTATACTTGCTAAGGCAGCACCTCACTCAAGCGTTTGTAGGCAGTTTGCCTTCAGGAGCCTGAAATGGCTTTATGAAGTTAAATAATCATTTTTTTAGAAGTATGAAGTCTTAAATGAATGAAGAGTGGAAATTGACATGCTGTATGGATTCATGGTTTTTTGATTTTTTTTTTTTTTTTTTTTTGGTTTTTTAAATCTGGAATCTAATTCAGGGGCTGGAGCTACTTTGTTAGTGTTTACTGCCTAATCTATACTCTGCTCTAAAATAATGCATAATCTATAAATGGAAGCTAGAGTTAATTGGTCTTAGATTAGTTTGAGACTAGCACATTATTTTTAATAAAACCTGTGCTTTATGAGAAGAAAAAAAAAGAGAGAGAGAGAAAATTCCGGATTAACTATGATTACAAAACCTGAGATCCTTATTCAGTCTCACCGACATCATTAGCTAAGATTTACTGAGCACTTGCTGTATGCCTGGCGTTGCTGAGTGCTTTCATGTAAGACCTCGTGTGCTTCTCACAGTGTCCGACAGGTGGGTGCCCGGGGTACACTGAGAGAAACGGAGATGTCGAGGAGTGGGGAACCAAGTCAGCACCCTGCACCTGGAGAGTAGGGGGCTGGGGGTGGAGCACTGGCCCCCGAGAAGCCCAGCAGTCTGCTCACTCTGGGACCACACTGCAGCTGGCTGTTTTCCAGGACTGGGGCTGTAGATCCTGGAAAATGGAAGGACTTAATATTTAAATGCATTTTATTTTTCTAGCAATAGAGTAGCATCTTTATCTCTCTTTATAGCCTTCTGCAGTCAGTTTTAAATTGCACATCAAAGATTCTCAAGTTTTAGGTCGGGCTGAGTCTGCTGGAAAATCAGTTCTCTGTCTTTGGAATCCAAGTATGAAATCATTGTATATTTCTCTTTAGATCTATTTGCTTTTCTGCTTTTAAAGATTCCATTTGAGCAGTGAGACTTGCTTGAGAATAAGGATACTTTGTTGGATAAAAGTGAAGCAAACTTTTATTTTGGCAGTAATGGAAATAAAGTAAATATCACTATAGCATAGACCTGTATTTCCAACTCATTTTGCTCAACTTTTCCAGACTTCCTGAGTAAACACAGATGGGTTTCCACTTATTTTTCAGCTTTATGTAGAATGTTCTTTAGACTATAAATTCCACATACTACTTGGAGTTTTCAATATTTGCTTGATTTCATGCCATTGGC
Organism: Dasyprocta punctata; assembly: GCA_004363535.1. NCBI lineage: Eukaryota > Metazoa > Chordata > Mammalia > Rodentia > Dasyproctidae > Dasyprocta > Dasyprocta punctata. The sequence continues at coordinate 54,793 of RJWM01002858.1, forward strand.
AGGTCAAAAACCTAGATTTAAACATTATAAAGATTTAGAAGGTGATGATATGTAGTAACGTGTTTTCATTCCACTGTATTTTGGTCTTTTCTATGGTAATTCTAAATATTTTAATTCACGTCTTGACTAAATTTACTGGTAATTTTGGGGAAGGGGAGCTCTGAAAGCTTTCTGTTTTGAAGCAGCCAGGTTGGGGCTGGGGGCTTCTATGGAAAGATGGCCTGAGTTTAATTCCCTGCCTGTCACAAGGAATTCTCTGAATTGTTGATAAAATTAGATGCGGGGTGGGGTGGAGAGAGGCCTGGACACCTGGGGCTGTCCCCCTGTTCCCTGTTAACAGGCTCTGTGACTTCAGGGCACGCATGTATGCATTCTGAAGGTTGGTTTTCCTGTTTGTAAGAAAAGAGTTGCTTCTAGCCCTAACATCTCATGATTCCAATTATCATCTGGTAATTGTAGAAATCAAAAGATCGGGATGCGTGCGCTCTGCTAACAATCCAACAGCACACGCTCAGGCGTAGCAGAGATTTTGACCACGGTGTGCAATGATAGTTTGTTCAAAGATTAAATGCCAGGGAGCCTCTATTGAATGGAAGAGGCCGTTGCTGCCTGAAGGGGTTTTTGCCTTGGGTTTTTCTGATAAAACATGTACACGCTGTCTTTCCGGAAACGTTAAGCTCTTAGAAAATACAAACATTTTTCCTGTGTAAAATAAAACATACTGAGATCAGCCATTGACACTGGCTTCTCTGTCAGTACCTTCTAGCACTACTGATACGGCAGCGTGCGTTTGTGTAAGTCATTCTTTCCTTGGCAGTTGTAGGAGTGGGGAGGGTTCTCAGCTTTCTATAATATCATCTAACTGAAGTGTTACAGGAGTGTTGTTTGATTATATTTTATTGCTATCATTGTGAAATAATATTTTGGCCCTTATAGACCAGCTTCATTTGCACTAATTTTTAAACAAGAAAGTGGATTTTTTGATGCTCTAAATTTATGGCTAAACGTTAAAAAAAAAAAAGACAGTTGACTATTGAAATTCACCACTAATTATTTTCATGATCAATATTGTAAAAAAAAAGTCCTAATTTAGATTATCTGTCATTAGTAACTGTCCAGAAGATAGAGTTCTACCTTAATCCAAAAAAAAAAAAAAAAAAAAAAAAAGACACTAGTTTTCTAGTGTCTTAACCCTTGGGTGCCCGTTTCCCCTAGTCTCTCCTTACCGTTTGTTGTCTTGTTTGCTTGCTTTTATAATAGCTTTATAAATAAGTGTGTGCCTTTTAGACTAATAGTATTACATGCCAAGCAAATGTAAGTTTTTCTTTGATTTTCCCACCTGTGTCTCTCCGGGAAGCAGTGGTTTTTCAGCGCTGGCCACGGATAAAGCCATGTCTGCGGGATTTAATTTGTGAAGCCCTTACATATGTACCCACTCAGATGCTATCTCTGTGCAGCCATAGGCCATTTTGTGGGTTGTTCATTTTGTAATTGTGCTGCATTTGCAGGACCGACTTACATGTTTAAATATGCATTTCTTTTGACATAGTTGCATTACATTTGTTCTCTTCTGAAGGAAATTTAAAATGTTATGTATTGTATGTGATATTTGATATTTATGAAACAGATTAGCAGTATACTTGAGTGAAACCAAAGCAAGTGTGTTTTGTTTTCAGTGTGTTTTAATTTTTACAGCTATTTATTGCTTGTTTCCTACCTCGTTTACTAAAACAACCACCACAGTAAATAAAAAATATATATTGATGTAGCTTTTTTTTTTAAGAAAGGGAAAACGGGAAGGGGACATTTTTAAATCCCTTGGTTAGTGGGTCTTTGTTTTTAGTCAATTTAAGACTTGCTTGACCCCTGTTTTCTCACCTGATGGTGCCTTATCTGTCTGTCTGTCTGTCTGCCCATGGTGTCCTTCCTGCTCCGCCTGCCTGGACCGGCCGATGGCACCACACATCCACAGGAGCTGGACGAGGTACTGTGACCTGGATATTTTTATACGTTAGGTGATTTTAGTTTATAAGATACCTGTTTCCCTACAGTCTCTGGTCATATATATAAAATGATAACAAAGCCAATACCTATTTTAGCGTTTGTTTGGATTACTTTATAATGTGTTTAACAATTTAGTACTTAGAACTTGTTTTGTGTATTTTCACACCACGTGAGCCGATAATTTGGAAGGAGGGTTAAGGGCGTTATTTACTTCTCTTGGGAGATGTCTCAACTTCGGCAGCAGGCACGGGCGAGCGTTTCCGTGCAGGCGCCGGCGGACAGCTTGCCTGCGGGATTGCGGCGGTGGCCGCGGGTTTCAGAGCGGCGTGAGGTGCGAGGGCGAGGCAAAGCGGCAGCCCCGGGAGGCAGAAGCAGCACTGCAGCCTAGACGAGGCCGGGGGCCTGGGGTGACGAGAGGGCGCCCGCCCACTCATCGCGCCTCCAGAGCTAATCACTGTCGAGGGCCGCGTCGGCCCTGCCTCGCAGCCCGCTCTGTTCTCGCCGCTTCGCGTGTCTCACCCCGAAGGGGACAAGTGCACATTCACAGCACTGTGTTTTAGCAGCTCGATTAAAAGCACAGAGGACATCTGAGGAAACTGCCATTGTTCCTCTTTGTGTCTCTGTTGTCCTTTTTAGCAGTGAAGGGGCAGCATTGTTCTTCCCGAGGGGAAAATTTTTAAAAAGAGGAAGATTGGCTTGTTTTAATTTATCAGTTCGTGCGGCAAGGCAGGATTAGGATCACTGCCCTCAACACCTCCGGGGTCCTGTCTAGCAAATTAGCTCTACCTGTAAGGAACCCTAAACTAGTTGATAGTAGCAATAGGCTGAGCACCACTAACCAGTTAAATAAATTACATAGCTGGGTGTGGTGGTGCACACCTGTAATCCCTGCAAGGGGCTGAGGCAGGAGGATCGCTGTAGGTATGAGGCCATCCTGGGTTACACAGTGAGTTCAAGAGCAGCCTAAAACTCCATAGTGAGACCCTCTCACAAACAGATAACACAGAGTCTGTGCCCCTGTACGGGAGTAAAGCTTGTCTATGAAGACCGCAGGACCAAGTGGGAGGGTAGCTAAATGCAAAATATGTGGGCAGTGTGATTCCTGCCCCACCTTTGAGAAAAGTAATATCCTTGTCTGTGCTTTAAAAAAATTCTAAAAAGATACACGAGAAACAGTAACAGTGGATACTTCCCAAGAAAAGTCTAGGATATTAAGAGAACTTCCTTTCTATTGCAAACTTTTTCTTAGGGTGAAAATGTAAACACGTGCACTGATTAATTTTGTTGTTAGAAACCCAGCCTCAGGCAGCAGCTCGTTGAGCAGGTGGCCGCAGGCCTGCATGGGCACATCTGACCCTATCCAGGAGCCCTGGGCACTGGGCCTGAGCATGTGAGTTCGCGTTGGCTCCCACACAGTGGAGTTAAGCATCTCCAGGGTTCAGTGGACATGGGTAGATTTGTTAAAGAGTGTAGAACACAGGCTGTTTCAACACTGATGTGAGTATAGAAGTTATTCTTTACCAAGCATTTTGCAAATTAGACATTATGACCCCCACTCCCCAGGCAGTATATGATGAGGGGAAAGAGCAAACGCTAGAAGGACTTAGGGTGAAGAGACGTTGATAGGGTTGTAGTGGAGAGGGCACAGAAGTCTAAGTAAGGTCTACGAAAGGATCAGTTTTTGGCCCTGTTTCTAGTCTTTCCCACTTGTTCAGATGGTAGATTCTAGAAACTGGCCATGCACCATATAAGCCAGCAAGCCGATTGCTTTTCTTGTGCTAAGTCTCTGAGAAGGAGGGTCTTCTGCTCCATGACCAGAGAGCCGGAGTAGAGCCCCTTTCCCTGTACCCTGAGGGTAGTGCCGGTGTGGCGCTCTGGCCTGCTCGTCCAGTCTCTTCCTGTGGCTCACCCCCTACACATTTCACTTGCTCCTTTTCTCTGTTCTCAGGGATATTGTCCTTCATGAGTGTAGCTTCCTGAATTGCACATGTCATGTGTTAGTTACCTCATTCATTCATTCATTCCCACCCATCCATCCATCCATCCACTTACTGTTGACGCACTCAGTTAGTTGGAATTGTGGACTCATTACTGTGATGGCCCCAGTGCTGCCTTGGGGGTTGGGGAGGGGCTGGGGAACGGCACTAGCGGCTGCCATCGCTAGGGCAATGTAGGGCTTCACAGTGGTGTCTCTGGGAGTGGTAAATGCCTGTGATTTAGGCCTCCTGTCTGATGGCCTCTGCTCACCCAGGGTCCCCTGTGGGCCATCCATGCTAGCCAGCCACTCTTCTGCTGTCTGCTGGAGATGCCGTCTTCATCCTCAGAAAATGCTGAACAGAGTAAGGTGTCCCCTGAGGAGGAGGTGACCTCTCTTGCGACAAATGCTCAAGTTGTTAGTTTTTAAAATTCAAAATGGAAACTATTTAAACAAACAAACAAGGTTTAAGTGTCAGACCCCAAAACTACACAGCTTGGGGCAACCCAGGTGATGTGGTAGGCATCTGGGTCCAATCCACTGATCATGTCGTGAGACCTTGGAAACCCCCGGAGCCCGTACTCGTAAAACAGGGAGCAACCCTCTTCTGAAGGGTTGTCCCTGAGGCTAAACAGGTCAAGTGCATAGAAGTGAGTCGTGCCCTACTGGCACAGGTTACCGTTGACTGTGCGTGTGTATCAGTTTAGAAAAGAGAACAGGCAGTGAAACTAGCAACGTTAATGTCAGGGTGGTGAGGTGGGGAATGGTATGATTCTCAAGTTTTTTATTTCTATAGTTTTTGTATAGTTCAAAAAGTATTTTGAATAATTTCTTAATCAGAAATGGCAAGTATTTTAAACGACCACTGTTGTAAAAAGTGCAGTGCTGACACTCCCTGCTTCTCCCGTTTGCCTACTGCTTCCCTCCTCCAGGAATCTGAGGTGTCCTAAGCCCCTCGTTTTAGCAAAGGGGTGTGAGCCACTGCGTGCATCCTCTGACTTTGTCACACACATCTCCCACAGGAACCAGAGTCACCAGGCTGTTCTTTTCTTTGTCCCTTTTGGACTTGTTAAGTGTTCACTGCTGGGTCATCCAGAATTATCCCCAGTCCAGCGCAGTGTGGCTGAGCTTGGTTGAGCTCTGTAGATGGGGAGGAGGCGTTTCTGACTTTCCCAGTTTCGACAGAGGCTCTGATAGTTTCTTCGTCTTACAGCACACTGACTCAGTCTATATGTAAAGGCAAGATTTACAATTTGTAAAGAGTAGGAAGGTCATATTTGAAGCAGTCGGATTGGCCAAAGTGTGTATTGTATGTGTGTTTCTTCCATAGAGGAAGGTCTTGTCTGTGCTGTCTGGTACTCTTTGGAGGGACAGATGTCCACATCTGAAATGAGTCAAGGGCCAGAGCTGATTTAGGGAGACCAGCACCAACAGCCTGTGGTGTGTGCTGTCCTGGGGTTCCGTGGGAGTTTCCTGCCTGTCCCACAGGCAGGGACTGTGGGTTAGGGTGGTTCCTTCCTGCCCCTCCACTCTTGGGGGACCAAGCCATAAATCAAGAACACTAATCTTCGGTTTTTAATTCTCCTAAGGCTAGCTTTCATAACTTTTTTTTTAAAGATGTGGAAAGATTTTTTTATCTTCAAAAGCATGTTTGTTTAAGAAAAGGTTTAATAACCAGTATATTTTTGGAGACGGGATTGAGTTGACATTAGGGAAGAAAATGATAAATCTGGTCATTTTTTAAGGCCTGCATGGAATAGGATGGCAATTTGAAGACTGATATATATGCTGGATCCTCGCCAAATAAGAAAACATGTTTTTTAGGTGGGAAAGTGAGGTTTCAGAAGTTGAGGTAATTATTTTGCACTTAAAATGGATTTTTACGTTCATATTTGTTTCCATTTCAGAGAGTTGACATTTATTTTTGATTGTTTTCCCTTCCCAAAACATGCCGTCTTCTTTTTTAATAATACATACTGCGATACACATTATAAATTGCTCCCAATGAGAGAAATGACATTTCTCCTCAGTAGAGCAGCACCTGCAGCACGGTGAGCTATGGCTGCAGATTCTGTCACAGAGGGACAGGCGATCTGTTAGTCCAAGTTTGCAGTCCCGAAGAGTCAGCTGTCCCGCCGTCGGCAAGGCCCGAGGCCGCGTGTGGAAAGCCGGCAGCCCCTGCCTGGGTGGCGCTGTCCATCTGGAGGGCTCCTCGCTCGCAGGACCTGGAGAAGAGTGCCTTCTCCCCAATTTAGATTGATATCTCAGTTCAGGGAACACGTTTCTTGTATATAACGAAGTCACTGTTTGAAGGAGCTGAAGCCGCTTCAGTTGGCTATTCATATATGGTTTACAATTTCTTGCTTATTTTAGGTAAAATGATACTAGTCACAGTGTAGGTAAATTTAGATAGAACTGTATCTTCTATGTATCTTTTCAGTTTCATGTGTTTTTGTAAATAGCAAAAAAACCCACACACCTTATTTTGTTCTTGAACTTAGAAATAAAGTCACTATAAATCAAACAAGTCATTATTCTACTGAAATATGGTATAATAACAGAGCATGGTGGATTAGATAATAAACTGGCCTTGTGGAAATTCTGTGATTCATCAAAAGGTATACCGAGGCACCTTCTAAGTTCTGCTTGGTATAAACAGCTGGAGCTACAGATTTGAGTGGTGCCGTAGCGCAGGAGTAACTGAGTCCAGCACTCACTGCACTGGCCGCCGGCCGCGTGGGGCCTCCTCTGCCGCGTTGGCGTGCCCAGCGCCAAACTGGGTACCGCTGGGTGGCTTTGGATAGAGCCCTGCCTCCCACTGCCCTTCCCATCCCGCCTGCTCTGCAGGTGGCCCCGCAGGCGGCCTGGTTTATTAGCGCTTGCGTGCTCATTTGGGGCCTAGCCTACCGTCCCTGTGCAGTTGGTGGGGAATTAATCAGAGTATGGGTTCTGTTGTTGTTCTGATCTGATGGTTTGTCTTGATTCATTTTCTTAGCAAATTGCAGTCGTGTTTCCTGGGCCTCCCAGGGTGACTGGCAGCTGCAGGGTGGAAGGGGTGTCTGGAATCCATTGACTCAGGTTTTAAGCTGTCACCTAAGAGCTCAGTGGCCTTGGGCAAGCTACTTAACTTTCTCTGGGTTTCAGTTTCTGTATTTGTATAGTGAAATAGTATTTCCTAGCTAACCAACTTTTTGTGGGAATAAAATTGTAAAAATAATTTAAAATTCCTGTTAGCGAACTCTTATTTAAAAACAAAAGGTGGTGGTGAAGAGTGGGAAGTCCCACCTCGGGGTGCAGAGCTGCAAGCGGTGCAGGTCTTGACAACTTGTCATGTAAGAGCAGAAGGGACTGCACTGGCCCACTGGCCTCAGTGGTGGACTCTGGTAGCCTTAATCCCAGCTCTGGGGTGCTCAGGGCAGTGATGACATTCGGGGTGCACCCCCTGAGTGGCCTGGATCTCCCTGGCCCACAGGATGCTGAGAGCAGGTGGAGGCAGGGCTGGGGGAGGGTTTGGGTGAGCATTGACTTGCCATTAGGAATTTTCCACGGAACCCTGTGTTCAGGATTTAGGGCTGATTGCTTGAAGAGTTTTTTTATATCTAGGTTTTCCCTTATGTGGTATTTTTTTTCCCCTTCATCTGTGGGTTTTAAAAGTTTGCCTGTTACTTTATTATTTGGTAAGCCGGTATTTACCAAATTAATAAAAAAATAAATTTATGTAGTTGCAGGGAAGAAAAGCAATAAAAATTCCTCCCCTAGTTTTATAGAACATTTACAAAGTACTATCTATAAGGGACTTTTTTTATAGACTGTTTGCCATTATGTTTTGATTATCATTTGGACTCCTTGAAACTAGCACTTAAAAATTTTGAGCTCTGGAGCCAGGCTTGGTGGCTCACTTCTGAATTCTAGCACTGTGGGAGGCTGAGGCAGGAGGATCTCAAGTTCAAGGCCAGTCTGGGCAACTTAGAAGGTTGGCAAGACCCTTTCTCAAAACTCAAATATAACAAAAACAAGGGCCGGCGCTGTAGCTCAATGCTAAGGCCCTAGGTTCAGTTCCCAGTACTGAAAAAGCGACTAAGGTAGGGACCAGCATTATTTCTAAAACTGGCAAAGTGAATGTGAGTAAACCTTGCTACTATCAAAAATTCTGCATTAGTTCCATTGGTAGCCTTGTTATTGCTTTTTACTTGTATCTCATCACATTAATCGCTGAGGTTCATGTCTGCTATTGCAGTTCTAGCCTACGAGGTCTTTCTTTTAAGCATCTTTTGTTGACTTTTTCATTCCATTTCTATAGGCAGAGCCAGTCAGATTCATGTTCACAAGCATGTCCAAGGAAATTAAGAACCAGTGCATGAAAAGATAGAAAAACAGTTCAAATCCCAATGTTGTTATTCTTGCCTTCTGTATCAACCTCTTAGGGAATAAGAGTATCTTTTTCTACACTGAACCCAAGTAACTCTTGTAATGTTCATTTGTCTCCCTGTAGCTTGCTGATGACCGCATGGCGCTGGTGTCGGGCATTAGCTTAGACCCAGAAGCCGCCATCGGGGTGACAAAGCGGGCCCCTCCGAAGTGGGTGGAGGGAGTGGATGAAGTAAGTTGAATGTTAGTTTCAGTTTTGTTTTTTTTTATGTAATAATGCCAATATATTTTAATACATCTGCAATATAAACTAATTTGTCTAGAGGGTACATAGCTAGAAATACCTAACCTTTGGGTTTATTCATTTTATATAAGAAATGATTTTGTGTATATTAATGATTTTGGCATTAGTTTTTAACACTGGTAGTAACTACCTAAATTACAGAAATTAAGTTGTACAATAAAGAACAGTAGATTTTTAAAATTTTTTCGGATAATTTAAATGAAAATTTGCTCACATATCAGTAAGCACAGCAGGTTCCCTGCAGACCCAGCTTTGTATTCTGAGTGTAGCTAATTGTCTCTGAGGCAGACAGATACCTGCCAGGCATCAGTGGAGTTCTGGTGACTTCATTTGTTTAGATACAATATGATGTTGGCCGGATTAAACAGAAGATGAAAGAATTAGCTAGTCTTCATGACAAGCATTTAAACAGACCCACCCTGGATGACAGCAGCGAGGAGGAGCACGCCATTGAAATAACCACCCAGGAGATCACACAGGTGAGGACCCCGGTGGGCCCTGGGGACCCCTGACCCTACCAAGGGTCACCATTCTGAAGCAGCTGGCCGACAGCTTCCTAGAGTTTCCCTTCCCAGCCTGAAGTTCTCAAAGGAACTTCTGGGGGCTTTGAGGTCCACCGGGTATGCCAGCATATGTGTATGATGTCTTGGGGGGAGGGGGCTATTTTTTAGTATTTGGTTTGTTGGTAGATGCTACTATGGGTTGATTAAATAAAAATTAAACTCCAAATACTCCTGAATTCAATCATTTTATTTAAAAACATAACTTCTAGTGCTTAAAGAATGTATACTAATATATAGTTCTTATAATTGAAAAGAAACGTCGTATCCTCTTGACTGGTGGTATGAGTAGTGTTTCAGCTTTAGTGTGTATGTTTGTATTTGTTTAGATCTCCAGAGCCCCGTGTCAGGAAGAGCATGTGAATAGGTGAACCTGGTTCTTAGTACAGCAGGGGCAGCACATTTCTTGTTTCACCCCTCTGACTCCAGCCTTCTCTTCTGTAAAATGGGGATAAAAACAATATTAGGACCTGCCTCATGGTGTGCTTGCAGGGCACGGGGAGGGAATGAAATGGCAGGATGCGGCGGGGCACACAGCAGGCTCTGCACAAATAAGAGCTAAAATACAGCGCATCTCCCCGTGTGGGTCAGTGAAGGCTCAGATTACTTTTATTCGCTCACTTTTCTGCATGGGAGCTGGACAAACGAGTCATTACCTCTTCCCGTGTGTGAGTGGAGAGGCCCCATTAGCATCCTCTCTGCAGCTCATGCTGAGCTCTCCTGGTCGCCCAGCTCTTCCACAGGTGTCAGCGTGCAGTGCAGGCCCTGCCCAGCAGGGCCCGGAGGGTCTGCTCTGAGCAGGAGGAGCGATTGCTGCGGAACGTGGTGGCTTCCTTGGCACAGACCCTGCAGGAGCTGTCCACAAGCTTCCGGCATGCACAGTCTGGCTACCTCAAACGTGAGTGCTACCCGGTCTTATTTGAAGGATTTTTAAGTGCGGAAGAACTACTTTTTGGGGGTTTTTGGTGCGGTTTTCCTTTGCTTCTTTTCTGTGAGTGTTTCACCATGGAGTCCTGTACCTTTCCTCCTTAGCCTTTGAGCATGTTCACATCTTTATAGCAAAGGAGGCCCCTCCCCTCGAGGAACCTGGCAGGGAGTGAAGGCACAGCTCTGGTTGCCACCGAATAAATAGTTCAGATCTAAGTGAGAATTGGAAAAACAACTGAGCACATTTTAAGAACTATTGTTCTAGGTGTAGAAATTAGGGAACTGCTCATAAAGAGGTAACAACTGTTATCACAGCTTAAAGCCACATCTTTGCATAGTAACGGAAGCGTTTTAAGGTACCTGCGAAAAATTCCTGAGGATAGTTTAGTTTATAAGCGCTCCTTCCCTTACGCCCTGCTCACTGAGCTCACCTTTCCTTCCAGGTGGTTCCAAGCCAGAGTTACCTGCTCGTCTTCCTTGCCCTGTAGTCATGGGTTTGCTTCATTGCTATTGTAATCAATGAAGTCACCTAATCTACCCTCCCCATCTTCCTGATTCTGACAAGGGACATATTTGTATTTTAATTTGATATCTTCTGGAATTCGATTAGGCTCATGTGGAGTTTTTACTAGAGATGCTCCCAGAGAGAAATACTGATTTTGTTGTTGTTATTGTTCATGTTTTATGACAGCAGTTAGAGTAAATTTTTCTGTTTTCGCTTAGAGATTCTCAAATGATCATGTCATTTTTGTGTTGGCATCAAGTGACTTGTGCACATTTGGAGTGTAGCTTTATCTTGAGTAAGCCCAGCTCTTGCATGTTGTTATATGTGTTAATGCTTTATTCCCCCCTCATCCCCCGGAGATGGGCTTCTTTAAAGCTATAAGGAGATCTCCACTTTGACTGTTGAGCTTCACTCTAGTTTTTTCCTTTTCTGTGGTGGAACGGTAACCAGGATGGTTTACATAGTCAAGTAAAGTGGATTCCTATCTGTGATAGGCATGAAGAATCGAGAGGAAAGATCGCAGCATTTTTTTGCCACATCAGTACCACTAATGGATGATGGAGACGGTAATGCTCTGTATGATCGGGTACGTGAAGGGGCTGAGAAATGGCTGCTGTACATGTGCACCCCATTCTGTGTCTCTAACCCCCGGGCAGTGCAAATGGAACAGCACTGTTGGACTCGAGTGCCCATCAAGTGATCTTTGCAGCAGGCAGAAGAACAGCCACACTGTTTCTTCCTTTGCAAAAGCCACAGGAGCCCTTGCGACCTGCTTTCCAGAGCCTTCAGGAAAGCGGCATTTACTGCTTTCTTGGGAAGAACGCGAAGAAGCACAGGGCCATCCCAGAGCCCTTGCGTGGCTGCGTGCTGAGTTTCTCTGGTGTCCCTTGCCGTGGTCACAGTACCATAGAACCCAGTGCCTTGGGGTGTTTGGATCTTTCCCACTAGGGAAAAATAAATGCCTGTTTATTGTCACGTGTCTTAGATTTTTCGTAAGTTCATTTTCTTTGAATTATATCTGAAGTGGTACAGCATAGGTTTCCTAAAGGGGAAATTGTGCATTGTTGTTTTGCTAGGGTTTCACGGATGACCAGCTGGTGTTGGTGGAGCAGAATACACTGATGGTGGAGGAGAGGGAGCGAGAGATCCGTCAGATTGTGCAGTCTATTTCCGACCTGAACGAAATCTTTAGGGACTTAGGAGCCATGATTGTTGAGCAGGTATGTGGGTTATCCATCCCAGCCATGTGTTTTCCTACTGTTGAACCTGTTTCCTTCTCAAAATCCTTAGATTCTGTATTTATCAAGAAAAAATTTGAACCTGTGTGTGTGTATGTGTACATGTGTGCTCATACATATATGATATATGTGTGTATCTATATAATACAAGTGATATAGACTACTGTCACTCCCTATAAAAATATTAATAAACTCAAAAAGAAATAGAAGTTCTGATAGTCTGCCCCTGCCCTGAGTACTCACATGGGCACCACAGTGTGGAGCCCAGCTTGATTCTGCCCAAGCCCAGCACTGATTCTGGCAATAGATAACATTTCCTTTCTAATTTTGGCAGGTTATTGTGTAATGGCCATTGGAACCACTAGCTTTCAAGTAGAATTAAATTGTTGTTCACTGTTAGAATCTGATTAGGGCATTTTATTATCTTGCCAGCAGGGATTTGGGTCCTGATCCCCCAGAAACCAACTGCAGAATGGAGTGTTCAGGCCACGCAAGATCCAGTTACCCTAATTACTCCCGTGTAGCCCTGTGAACTGCTGTCTCCCCTGACCCAGCATGTTTCCAACAAGAATCCTATCACAGGCAGCTCAGGGGCCCCTTCCTCCTGTAAGAGCCAAGAGGTTAAGCGGTGTTTTAAAAATTCTCCTTGAGGCCCAGTTTTTAATTTTGGATGGTGAATTGGCACTTTCCCTGCTCTACTGTGACCCTGAGGTTTACAGACGTGACTGTTAGTTTGCAGGTCTAATTAGCTCAGGGTTGAGCTTAGTTAGCCTTCTCGGCTTACTTGACTCCAATATGTAAGCAGCAAGTGGACTTCAAAGCTGGGCTTTTGCTGGCACAGCCTATGTCCACTGAGCCACATGCTCTTTTAAGCTCTAATAAGTCTGAATAAACAGTGTATCCTACAGTGGCTAACCCTAAAAAAGGAACCTCAGTTTGTCCAATATTTCTCATGAGCTAGATTTTACTGAAACTAATCTAGCACTCTGCCACCAAGTACCTCACACTGCTCGGGGATGGGTCCCGGCGTTTCCAGCGGGCGCCTTTATCACACCTTAGGTAAAACACCATCCTGCGGCAGACGATGTCTGTAATTTGCGCATCTTGTGTTTGAAGTTCAGTTTCCCCCGTTGCAGTTGTTGATCACCTGTCACTGTCATTTATTACTCAGGGCACGGTCCTTGATAGAATTGACTATAACGTTGAGCAGTCCTGTATCAAAACCGAAGATGGCTTGAAACAGCTTCACAAGGTAATAACATCTTTCACTGGTTGGGAATTTTAGGAACTGTTATCAAATCGGAAGAATTCGTAAGAGGGTTCTCTTCTGGCATAACTCCTAAGCGTTCATGTTTACGGTTGGCTATCAGTGCAGTCATGTAAAACGGACCCCGTCATTTCGTCGGAAGCTGGCTGTGTAGGTCGCTGCCATTTTACTGCAGTTTGCCTTTCCACGTGTGCCTTGCCCTGAGAGCAGGTGCTGCTGAGGGCTTCATTCCACGACAGTAAATCCTAAAAGGACTGGAGTTTCCCTTTTCTCATCCTTTCTGAGACTGCTTGTTTGGGGACATCAATCGAATGGGTATTTGTTAAAATACGTGCTGAGAAATCTGTCTGCTTGTGGCTGCTGATTCAGACCTTGCTTGTCGCGATGCACTTCTGATGAATTGCTGGTAAAGAGGCATTCTGGAGATGATGAAAATCTGACCTTCCCCTTAATTACCACAGCATATTTGTGTGTTACCTGAGAAAAGCAGAGTTTGTGGAAATGAAGTGGTAGGGCTCTCATTCTTTGCTAACGAGGTGCCTATTCCAGGATGTTTTCATATTACTTGTTAATTTCTTTCTCTTTAAAGAAAAACAATGGAAAGCATCTTAGAAATGGCGTCATCAGTTATGAGAAACATGCAGGAGCTGCTGCGTGCTAGTGTATAATTGGGCACATATTTTCTTTAAAAGGAATATAATAATATTTCACAGATAAAATAAATTCTGTTTATTTTCTTGTATCATTGAGACTCAGTGGTATTTCTAGCCAAATAATGAACACCTTGCCATTCACTGATGTATGATGCTATTATTTTTCTGAAGTCAGTCCCGTCTTATGGTAGAGATTGCCCCCGACAGTGGTGTCTGGTCTTCAGGGTCTAGCCAGAAACCCTGGCCTGCTTTGGGGTGCTGCTGCCTGGTAGGAGCGGCACATAGTGGGGAGAAGTCTTGCCTTAGATAGGCAGAGGCTTGTTATGCATTTAGATGAACTCAGTTACCAACCTCTGTATATTAAAAGTGGAAACCAACTTTAGTTTCTCATTCTGTAATCAGGTTTTGATATACTGCTGAATTATGCATGGGTTTTGAAGTTTCTTAAATAAAAACTAGTGAAACATGTTTTCTATTATAACACAGACAAAGGGGAAAGCCTTCCCAGCAGAAGTGAACAAATCTAGTGGGAAGTGGAAATTTTGTTTTAAGTTGTACTTTATAAACCACAGTGAGAGGTTTCGGAGCGAGCGTGTTTCTTGGTGTGGCTTCCCCGGTGCCCGGGCTGTTTGTGAGGGAGGAAAGTGTGCTCCATCTTCTCTCAGATCCCTGCTGCTGGCCGCCCTTGGCGCTCGGCTCCCCTGCGGGTGCTCCCCGGGCTGCACTCGGGAGGGGGTCTCCTCCTGCGTCTCCTCGCAGAGGAGGGGGCTCCTCTGGGCAGGCGGGTGGACCCACTGAGAGCGCGTGGCCTCCAGTCGGTGGGCAGGCTGGGCATCTGGAGGCGAGATGGGAGGGACTAATGTCCTTAGGTGGTCTCCTCCTTGGCCCTGGGCCTTCGCGCCCTCACCACGCTCCTGCCCTCATGCCTTGCTCAGCACCCCAGGGCGTGTTGGCACTTCTGCATCCGGGCCAGGTGGAGCAGATGGCACTTGCGGTGTGCAGCATTTAGGGAAGAGGGCGGGGCTCACCCTGGGCTGAGCTTCAGGGAGCCGCCGCTGTGTCTTTGTTAGCTCTGGGAGGACAGCCTTCAGCTGGCCCGTAGGGCCCCTTCCTCATTCCTTCCTCAAATGATGGGCTTTCTGTTCCCGATCAAGTGCAGAGAGGTGGCATGGGCCTCTTTGGTTGTGGTAAGCACAGCCAGCTGTCTGTTGTGCGGGGCAGGAGGCTGGCACCTTTCTGCATGCGGGGCTCCGCCTGACAGCCGGGGAGGCCGGGGTAGGGAGAGGCAGGCCGCATGGCACCATCCGTGCCGTCTGCAGCCTGTGTCCTAGCCGTGGGCTCTGAACGGATGTCTTCCCAAGTCTGGGGTCCCGGAGCCCTTCCAGCCGAGTCCATGCTGAGGGAGGGTTGCTCCCGCAGCCTGGACACCCCCAAGATACCATTTACCCGGCAGAAGACGCGGAGCCTCGTGCAGGAGAGCAGGGAGGCCGGGCTGGGATTCCTGGGAAAATGACTGCCTTTTTTCCTCCTCTTTCTGTAGGCAGAGCAGTACCAAAAGAAGAATCGGAAGATGCTTGTGATTTTAATATTATTTGTCATCATCGTTGTCCTCATTGTTGTCCTCGTTGGCGTGAAGTCTCACTAGTGGCCTTGGGTTCGCTGTGTGCCACCTCGTGGATTTCCCGGTGCGGGGCTCAGCCCGCAGCCCTCCAGCTGCGCACCGAAGTGCAGCCCGCGGGCTCTGTGCACGCCAGGCAGCGAAGCTTTCCGTAGATTCCTCTCCACTGTCGTGCTCAAGCGAGGGGAAGGGGGCCTTCGTTTTTGTTTTCCATCGTCGTCAAGTCTTTAAGGACCTTTGATACTGTCGCAGAATGGAAATTGGCTCTGGGATCAGTTATGCTATATATATTTTTCAGAAAGTGAAAAAGAGTTGAAAGTTTACAGGCCCTGCTGAGGCTGTTCGGTGTTATACGTATGTATGCTGTTTTCTTAGCAGTTATGTCTGAGCAGCATCTTAAAATAATTTTTGGAAAAAAAACTTTAAACCATTTGGTTTTTAAGCAGTTTGGTAGCAATTTATGAGTAGAGGTGAAAATGCCTCTTCATTTTTCTCTGTATATTTTCCAGTTGAAAACAAACTAAGAAGTCCTTTCAGAATTTATAATCCGTTCCCCATTAACTTAATTTAGCTTTTCCATCACTGTTAATGATCAGAGTAACAAAGTGTGAAAAATAAGAAACCATCATTGATGTTAATTAACACATATAGATGGGCCAGTTAAAACAGCTTCATAAGTTTAAATTGATTGTAAACAGAGTATTCCTCATTTAAAATTTTTGCACTGCATTTTCTACTGTATACCAAAAGGGGTTACCAAGCAAAACCATCTAAATTTGAAAGTTGGTGATTTGAACCAATCTCACATTAAAAGGAAGCTTGACAGTGCTACAGAAGTCACTGGACTGAGCACGTGTGTCTCTCTGGGAGTCCCCAGCCATGCCTACTCAATCCACTACTTACAGACTAACTACATAATGACCTGTTCAAGCCAGACTCCATTTAATGAACTGTGAATTTACACAGAGGCCATTTTAAATGGGTCACCCCATTTAGGATTAGCGGATCTCAAATAATTAACCAAACATCACTCCATTTCAAAGTAAAATATTCCACCAGTTACTTGATTTATTGGCTTTTTCATTGCCACCTAACAGTGCCCAGAAAGAAGGCATACTCCTGAGGGTCGAGACAATCTTGCCTAGAAAATCCTCTGCTTATGTGAGCATGAATCCGATGCCAAAGCAGGACTTTGTCGTTTACCTACCTATTATCACTATTATGGTGCTTGAGTAAATTCTTGGAACTGTAATGTGGGAAGTGATGATAGCTTTGAAGACTGAAAGTGTCCATGTTTCATTTGCCCTGTTTGAATCGATACCAGTATAATTTTGGTGGCTTTGGTGTAATTTTTGATGGCTTTTTCATTGTTTCTGCTTCTCTTAAAAAATTTAAGAAGGGCACGACCCCATTAAGTGTGTTCTATATAGGCTGGTCACATAAAGGGCCTCTTCAAGAATTGCTTTTGAAGTGGCTTCCAGAAGCTTAAACTCAAGTCATCTAAACAGACCGTGTCTTGACTCCAAGCCCCTGTCCAGGCTTCCCAGCCCGCGTGCATCTCTGGGCAGCCTCCTGTTCCTCGCTGCTGCGGGCTGGAGGACAGGGAGAAGCCAGAGGTGCGCCCGGCGTTCCTTGGTGGACATTGCTTAAAAAGGAGAACCAAGGAGTCATCTCCCTCACCACCTCTGAAGGACGGAACCTGCACAGTCCCAGCTGATTTAAACCCCAGGCTGCGTAGTTGTTTAGACCAGCTGCTCCTTGGAGTGGCACTGTTTGAATTAGGGAACTTGCCTGAAAAACAATCCATGGAGACCATGCTGGAGAATTGTTAAAAGCTTTCGAAAATGCTGAGTCTTCCCAACCCTTGAAGGAAATTGACCCTTTAAGAAAGGACCACCAATTATTTATATTTATTTCCCCAAATAGGGTAATTTGGGTTGCCTCCCCCCACAACCCATCCAGGTAGCATAATGAATCTGATTAGAAACTGTTTTAAGAGTCTCATGTGAGGGCGGGGGAACTGTCCTCTTCAGTCTGAAGCAGGTACAGCGCTGGCCAAGGCCAGCTGTCTGAGGCAGTGACTGGTGCCCCAGGATGGGAGATGGATGGGGCGGCCTGGAGCTGGCCCCGGAGCCTATGCCTGACTTGTCGGGATCCTTAAACCACTGTATTTTTCTTTTGAGCCTGTATTTGGGGGAAGATCAGTAGCATTTGAGAAAGTAAAGGAAAATTGATAATCATGTCCTGGTACCTCAGGGTAATTCTTTCCTCTGAAAGAGATGGATTCCTTGGCCTGCCCAGAGTCATACCCTCTAGTCCCTGCTGGCCATGGAGATGACAATCACCCAGGCCAGACTCCACTGGCCTGGGATGCACCCTCCCCTCTGGGAAGAGGCCCTGCCTGGGAGGGCTGGCTCTGGGCACCTGGGCCTGCCCCTGGGCCCCTGTCCCCTTCCAAGTGTCCTGGCCGGCTCCCACTGAGTGGAGCTGGGAGGAAAAGCAGGAATGTTGATGTCAGTTTTGCAAAGCTCCTGATCTTTCCCAGGATTGTAACTGAAAACTGCTGTCTGTCACGTTGTTCTGCGGGGGTGGGGAGGAGCTGGCTAGGCCATGTCCTGTGAAGCCGTGTGTGTGTGTGTGTGTGTGTGTGTGTGTGTGTGTGTGTGTCTAATTTAACGGATTTACTGCTTTCTCTGCTAATTGAGAGAGCATTATTTATTTGTTTTGACACAAGTGCTTGCAGTGTTTTATCCTAGCTAATGGCTTCTTAAAGGTAATAAAACCCTTCAACCTAATTGGTCAGATAAGACTTTTTTTCTTGTATGCTTAAATAAAGCAATTAGTGAAGCGCTTCTACCCAAAATGACTTTTTTTCGTCCTTTTTAAAAAATTAATTTACTATTACTGGAAACTTTTTGTACAATAAAGCAATCATGCAGATTAAAGAACATCCTGCAATCCTAGTATTAATTTTAACAACTGGTTCGTGTTTTCTTCAAACGCGTTTGTGTTAGGGGAGAGCCTGACCAATTCTGTGCTCTTTTTGGCCAAGAACTATTTATTGCATGCCTGAGGCCTTTGCCTCAGTGTCTACCAGTCCATTTGTCTGTCTAATGCATGCCTTCACTGGGACCCATCTATTCACTATCCAAATACAAATAGGGAAACTGCCTGAAAGGCACGTAATTATTTTTCTTATGAAAACATACGCTTTCTGTACATGCCAAGAACACGTGGAAATCTTCAAGTAAAACCGTAGCCTGCCTGACATAGGTCTTATATATATGCACCACAACCCCCGCTTTCCACATGACTTTGAGCGTCCCCTGTTCTGTCACACCGAAAACTTCCAGGACTGTGTTTGTCAGTCGAGCCCAAAGCCAACACTTTCCAGGATCCCGAGGGCTTGGAATGGTCTTTGTCACAAAGTATTGACCTTCACACATGTGCACAGCTGCTGGGGGAGATGTGGCCATCGAGTTGTGGTGGGTGTGTGTATCTTCAGTTGAACACTGGCACCTGTGTGGGAGTCGTCATTCCAGGTGGTATCCTTGGTACCCTGGGCGTTTAGTCCTGAGATGATGTTGCTCATGGCAGTTACCTTCACAGCCTGGTGACAAACCACTCAGAAGAAACAGGCTCTTCTGTCATGTCCTCACCTTGTTCTTCGGCTAGAAATTACATTTCATCACCACCAACTTGCTCATCAGCCATCTCGGGGTGGATGGATGCCTGTCGTAGGGTTCAAGAACATTCAGACTGCTGGTAATATGAAACAAGTCATCCATCCTGATGGATCGCAGGAAGTGGACCTGCAAGATCTTGAGTGGACACGCAGGATCTTGAGTGGAAACCTCTTTGGTTATGTTCCAATGGAGACTTTGGTGGCCCCGTTTTGAGATGGTGCCACAAGAGTGTGCAGATAAAATCTAGAACATCGTTGTTGAGCAGAGAGCTCTGAAGACGTAGACTGTGGTACAGAGTGGTAGACCACTGTGTCTTCTTTGAATGTTTACCTTAATGGCTAGAAAACAGGCGAGAGGTAGATTTTCTCTGCCGAATATAGCAAATACTCTAAGGAGGCAAATCATAACCCTTACAGCAGTCTTCCCTGTCTGTCATTGTGTAGTCACAACAAAACAGTGTGCCTGGTCTAGCACACTGCGCATCTGAACATGACAGGACAGCATCTCACTGCAGATGCTGCCTTAGTTTCGATCCTCAGGGACCCTGTTCTAGTCAAATCATGAGAACCAGAAGGAGAGGACTTTTTGTAGAAGTAGATGATGGTTAGTTGGGTGTAGGGAAGACAGGGCAGCATTCAGAATTCCTGCTTCTCAGTGTTGTTGATTCAGTGATTAAAAATGGTAAGTTTTCATTTCTTCTAGAATTTAGGGAGCCAGACCTGATTCATCTGCTGTCAGCTGCACTGGGGAGGTTGAATGCATACCTGGAATTGTGTGTCTGTGTGTGCTGGTCCTTGGCATCTCCTGGCTTTCTCTGCCATTCTCTTGACCATCTGGGTGCCTCCTTTAACCTTGTTCCTGATGTTTGTGTTCAGCTGTGCTTTGAAATTGAGGAAAAGCAGCCACTCAGAACAAGCTAACGTGGGCCCCGGGTAGCAGGCAGAGACTCTGAATCCATGTGAAAGTGTTTACGATGTAGGACTCGAGTTAGACAGGGGACGCCGGCTGCGTGCGTCTCATCCCCCACTGCATGCCACCTTCAGACAGATGTCATCGTACCAGTCTATGGCTGGGTTTTCTCACACTGCAAAAAGACATTCCACAGAGCCCCATGGCAGAGTCTTGCACACAATTATCTGGTCAGTTGAGGCAAAAGAAAATAATCATTTGTCCAATTGTCCAAATTAGCTCTCTGGACTGTCCTGAATGCTCAGGATAATTGTGTGGTTTTCCACTTTAGCTCCATAATCTGGCTGAAATGGACCATTTAGATGAAGCTCCATTCAACACAATGCACATTTCAATTGGGCTCAGCTAAAATAGACGACTGGGTTTAGCATTTTCTGTTTGTCAACTGTAATTCTATAATTGCTTTTAGCTAATCATCCCAATTCCACCATTAGTAATCACTGTTTTTTTCATTTTATAGACGTTGTAATGGAGGCAAAGGGCTCTGGTTTGCGTCACTGGTCTCTTTCTCAGACTAAGTGCTGAGGGAATCGAATGTTGTTTTCCACTTGTTCTGACCCAGGGCACCACAACAGACCTCTGTCTTCATCAAACTCGGGCAAAAGAGAATGTCTTTCCCCACTCAAACCTCACCATTTCCCAGATGGCAAAACTGAGGCCTGCCTGCCCCAGCGCTCGCCAAGGTCACGCACTGAGTGCAACTCAGGGCTAGAACTAGAATCCTCAGCCTCCTGATTTCCAGACCAGCACTATTTCTGCTTATGCCATTTTAATTGTTCATTTCTTTCCATAAAATTAAATGACCTTCCTCAAGAAAGATTTAATGGTCAAGATGTGATTTGGTAAAAAGCTTCCTCAAGGATTTTTTTTTTCTTATTACAAAGATGAGACCAGGCTGCAGCTATGAGAGAGAAGCAGTGGTGTGTCATTATCCCCAGTTCAGTTTTTTGTGTAATTGGTGTGAAGAGATTGCTGCTGATGAATCAGCCTGCTGCTGAACAGAAAATAATGATTCTTTTGTGACGTGACTTGATGTATGTACGTGTGGGTTTGTGGTTGTTTATAAAAGGTATATGTGTACATAAAACACTTACTGAGATGGATAATGTCATTTGAAAGTTGTAAATAATAAAAAATAGTCTTGAGCAAAACTGATTTTACAATTGCCTGAGAATGCGGTACTTCATTTCAACGCTATGCAATGGCTAGAAATTGATTTTTTTAAATCCAATTAAGCCTCAAGGTTGGTTATCCATTTAAAAGGTCGGATGAGTTAAACAATGACAGTACCTTCGGTTCACGCTAATAATTAGATTTACACGGAACTTCAGCACTTACATTGTGCTTTGCGGACACATCCATTTTGTGTCTGCACACTCAGGCCCTACCCAGGTCCCAGCTATGGGGACTGCCACTGTCCCTGTCCCTGTCACTCCTTTCCCTCAGATTTCCGGCATCTACTCTGGAGAAGCCGGGTCTCGACAGACAGTTCCGTCCTGCCCTCTCTGCAGCCCCAAGAATAGTGGGACATGGAAAGTAGCCTCTCATTTAAATGAAAGGTACAGGTGCCACCTGGTTGAACGCGCTGCCAAGTTTATAATGCAACAGATAAATCCCGTTTTAAAAATAGTAGTATAGTGCCTATTTACAACACATTCCTGATGTGTTAAAGAAAGACTTGAAAATGTCTTTTTATGGTTCTCATAGGTAATATTTAAGAATTACTGAATTTATGAAGACGCTGGGAAAACAGCAACCTGATTGGAATGCTTGTTACTCTGCTTGGGCTATAATGTCTCTCAGGTTTTATAAATCATTGAGAACAGATAAGTGATCTGATTTCAAATCTAGCATTTTAACCTGCCTTGTAATTCATATCAGTAAGGCTGGTGCATTTGAGTACTTTCTGTCCGTAACTATGAACCAGCTTGAAATAGAGAACCTTCCAGATCCAGTAAGAAAAAAAAAATATATTGAATTTCCTTCTCATTGCCCTGGTGGGGGGAAGGTTAACAATTTTTGGTTAGTTTTTGCCTCCCCCACTGTTTCCTCACACTGTTTAGCTGCCAAAATCCTCAGCAACAGATTTATGATCTTTTTGAAAAGATCTATATTCGGATAGCACAGATAGATGTGTAATAAGCAGAAGGATGTTTCTGAGGAAAATGTGACGCAGGTGGAAGAGTGAATCATTTCCAATACACTGGAGAAACGTACTGTCGAACAGAACCCTATAAGTGAATGTTTTCCACAGAAGACTTTCTAATCAAAATAAGCATCTGCTTCCTCATTTTGCTTCTCTGTCTCTCTCCACTTGCACAGGTTGGATTTACTTAAAGGGACGTGGGACCATGTTTGATCAGTTAATTATTTTTCTTTTCCTTCTTGCAGCTTTCCCATCCCAAGGCTCCAGGTCTTCAATATATCTCTGAAAACTTTTGCAACTAGAAAAATAATTCTGCTGGTGTTCAGAAGTAAATAGGAATTTAGTTGCTGAGACATGAGGGTTATTGCTGTCTCGCTCTGTGCCCTTCCTCGGAGAATAATTTAGGCTGCTGGGACAGCAGGGGACTCCAAGAGCAACTAGTTCAGCCCCTCATTTTATCGAGAAGCCCTAAAACCCGGTGTCTGAAGGAGCACTTTCTGCTGTTAATAAATGGTTCTGCTAGTAGGCTTTTATTAACACGTTGCCCCTCTCATCCCACTGGTAGGAGAGAGCAAAGACACCGTGCTCGCAGATCAGATCACAGAACGTACTTTTCAGCCGAAGTGCACAGGAGTGCGTGCAGTGCGCTTACCTTTCGTGTAAAATCCATGAAAATATATAATCTGATTTTTCTCATGGAGATAAGAAAGGTAAACTAAAAGCTAAGGAAGATGGCTACCTGTGGGGGCAGAAAAGGCTGCCTGGTTGGCTCGAGTAGAAAAAAGGATTTTAGGGACCATAAGGAGAGGAGACTCCTTTGAACACTTACGGTTTTGACTTTTGAACCATGTGTTTACATATTTAAAACAGAAAATGTTAAAGAAGAAAAAGCAATTCATTACATTGAATAGAAACAAACATAAAACTAGATGTACATTATATGGTTGAACCACACAAATAATGCAATAAATTTTTGACACATCAGTAGGAAACACTCGCGGAGCAAAAGGAATGAAGAACTAGCAGGTTTGTTGACAGGAGTAGAAGCCAGCAGTGTATGTTACAGGAAGCAGCGAATGGGTATCTTTGGGAGGCTGGTCAGGAGCCAGGGAGAAGGAGATAAAAGTGACGTGATATGGGTGGGTGAGGAGACCCCTGGGGTGCAGGGTCTGAGTGGAGAGTTGGTGCAACCTCAGTGCACCTCCCCCCGCCTCCCGGGCAGCCCTCTGCAGCATGCTCTGCTTTCTGACCAACCTCCCCCATCCCTAGTACCAGCCAGGGGTGCTGGAGAAATGGCTGACTATTTGGGGGGCAAAAAAGGAGCGAAGTGAACACAGGGATCGTCTTATTATTGCAGAAAGGACCAAAGTCCTCAGACACTGATAAGAATGTGTCAAAAAGACATATAGGCCAGCCTGGTGGGGCTCTCATTGGCCTGAATGGAGGCACTTGGAGCAGTGGTACCAAGGCACATATGGACGTACAGCCCAGGGGCGAGGCCTGCTTCACAGGTGCAGTCGTGGGACCCTCCCCTTGGTTTAATACCCTGCTATTTGCCATTTTAAAATTCTCTTTTGAGGAGGAGGAGAAGACAGTGTATTTTTATTTTGTACTGGACTTCACAAATGAGGTAGCCAGTTCTGGGGCAGGGAAAGGTGGTCTTTGCTCAGGAATATTGGGAAATAAATGAAGGGATGACAGAGCTAAAGACCATCAGACCGACATACAGCACCCAGGCAAGAGCGTCACTGATGCGAAATGCACTGGGGGAAATGTTGCTGGGAACTGGAACATTTTCTAGCCTTAGAATGTCACTCCACGGATTGTACAGAGGACATTGATTGTAATTCTATTATAAAAGAGAGAAATGTGTTTTTACCATGAAGAGAGCTGGCAGAACCACTTAAACCAAGTAGCCAACCTTGGCCAGTGATGAGGTACATTTAGATTATGGGTACAGGGGGAAACAAATGTGTTTTTTCCAAAAACATTTAACCTGCATTTCATCATGAAGCAACAGATTAATCTAGACTGAGGCCTTCTACAAGACATGTCAAAGTCATGAAAAATAAAAGCAGAGATTGTTATAGATTACAGGAGACTAGAGAGGCCTGACCACCAAATGCAGTCCTGAATTTAGAAAGGAAAAAGCCATGAAGGACGTCTGGGGACAACTTCAGTGTGGACGGTTTCTCAGATGACAGTAGTGTCTGAATATCCCGTCTCCACGGGTACAATTATGTGGGCCAACATCCTTGGTCCTGAGATACACACTAACTTGCTCAGGGGCCAGGGTACACAACTTGCTGTCAACACAGAAGCAGCCATGTGTAGACACACACATACATATGTGTATATACAATACATACATGCATATATATATATATATATATATATATATATATATATATGAAGCTAGCTGACAGGCATACGATTAGCTCATGACTTGTTTTTCAGCTTTTCTGAAAGTTAAGGAATTTTTTGAAAAACTTTCTGGAGACACGTGCATTTCATGGCAGTGAGTTCCTTTTCCTCCACCTCAGGGAGCAGGTAGTGCAAATCTAGGTGGCATGTCTGGCAGCAGTTATGAAATGTAACGCAGAATCCTCTTGACACCCAGCAGCGCCCAGGAAGTCACGCGAGTGCCTCGGGCAGTTGGGGAGGGGTCCCCTCCAGGCCCAGGCTCTAGCTGGTGTCGTGGAGGGATGGTATAGGGGAGCCGCTACCTCCTGTCTGTGCTCCTGAGGGGCGGATCACTGCCAGCCAGGAAGCAGCCCCACCCTCGCTTCACGTTCGGCCTGACAACTCCGTGGCTCACTGTGCGTCATAGTTTGTGTCCAGCTCCCTGTGCTGCAGACAGCAGCCTAATGGACCCACCGTGGCCTTTACCACTTCAGATCTTCCTGTGAATGGTTCCCTGGCCTGGGTCAGACTACCTGGCGCACCCCTCAGCTCACCCCTCAAGACCCAAGTCAGCTGTCATCCCCACCTGTGGAGCCTTCTCTAACTCACCCTTCTCTGAGACCTTGGAAGTTTCTGAATTTTGTTGCTATTTTATCACAACCCCCTCCCCAACATACACACACACAAACACACACATATGCACACACATGCACCATGGAAATCCCTAAAGCCTGATGGTAGGCCTTTTCAGAACTGATGATCAATAAATGTATACAGAATGAATGAATACACTGGAAGCCACAAAATCTGCTTTCTCATCCAGATACAATGGCATGGGGGACCTCCTGGAGATCAACTGAGTCTAAGAAGGCATTAGGAGATTTTGTAGTGACTCTGGCATGGAATTAACATATAAATGCACATTTCGGACAACGAGAGCCATCTTACATGACATGATTTCAGAAATGTGTCTTAGAATGTGAACAGAACCACCAAGCTTTCTAGTAAGTCCTGGGAACATTATTCTGATTTCTTCCAGAAGTTTTTAACATTTTCCTTAAATTCCAAGTTAAGTCTGAATACCTACTTGAGTTTGGAATGGGTCTTGAGTCATTAAAACCATAAGTTGCTTCTTGAGTTGCATCAAAGATCTGGCAATTTATTTTAAAGTTTCATTTTTAAAGAAAATTAAATAGAGGTGAATTTTTCATTGACAGTGAAATACATACTAAGCCATGGATTAATACCTTCATAAAAATTTGTCTGAACAAAGTGCTGCCTGTCTTATTTATGTTGAAGTCTGTAAAGTCTACAGTAAAAAGGGGAAAGTCCTTTCTTGGAATCTATTTGTATCTGTCACAGGCTGCATCTTGAGGAAATTGGCAGGCATTTGAAATGGAATAATTCCTTAGCGTTCTGTTTGGGTTGGAGTTCTTCGATGCAGGAGTGGCTTGAAACCAGAATGGGGAATATTTGCTTCTAACAGTCACCTAACGTTTCTTTCTTGCTTTTGTGTGTAATAAGTGCTCAATAAATGTTGGTTAAATTGAATCATCTTGTTCATCCTTCTTTATTTGGTCTAGTCTCAAATAAGGGAGCATTGTAAGAGGAAAGGCTCCAGACCGCTTTCACCACCAGCAGCTTGCCTCCTCTTCAGACTGCCCAGAGCTGGCTTTCTGAAATGCTTTTCAGGTCCCTCCGCAGCTTGCAAGTATCTGTGGAGTGAACTAGATTCTCCCAGACCCCCGCGCTGCCCTCCGGGTTCTGAGTCCCCCAGACACTCTCTATTTCCTCCAGGGACTTGTCCCCGCCCTGTCCTAGCCTGTGGAAGTTCTGTCTCATTCATCAGGGCACAGTCCAAGCCTGTCTCCCTCCAGCTGTCTCAGCCCCCTCTGGAGGGCCACGTGCCTGTCTTCCACGGTGTATTTGCAAACAGAAAAAAGAGTGATAGATCTTCTTGCCGCTCTTAGTACCCTTTACAAATGTGTGAAAACATTCAGCTGCTGTAAAATCTTTTGAAGAAAATAAGATCCAATTAGTGTTGACTTTTATGTTGGGAAAGCCAGGGTTTCAAAGGAATTCCTTTCACTTGTTGAACAGTTATTCTGTGATGCCTGCTCCGTGCCGGGCACTGGAGGGCAAAAGCAGGCACGAGGACGGCCTGCAGGGCACTGCCACTCCGGACTGTGTTGCTGTCGAGGGTCTGCCTGGTATGGGACAGTGGCTCAGAGACGAGCTGGGGACATGGAGCGGGTGGGCAGGGAAGTTGTGGGCAGTGGTGAGCTGGCAGTGGGGAGGTGGGCTGGCGGAATGCCACACTACGGAATTGCTTTGCTATTTTTTAAGGTCGATCATGAAGAAATTCAAAATAAGAAGAGTGGTGCATGGAACTAGCTGGAGGCCACTGAAAGGGGTGCCAAACCGAGTCATGCAGCAGTGAGGACGCAGGCATCGCAGTGTAACAGACTGTTTTGTTTAAATGACTCCAGGGTCATCCTTCCCCAAGGCTCGGAGCGACCAGAACCTTCACCCGGGGCTCCTCCACCACCCAGCATGTGCCACACATTCTCTGCCCAGCAGATGACACAGGTGATGTGTTCGGCCCCTCTGCCCGAAGTGGGTGGGAGGCTGGCGAGGCAGCTTGCTCAGGCGGGGTGGGATGGGGAGGGGCCCCCAGTGGGTCATGCACCATTTCTAACCGCCACCCCGGAAGCAGCAGCCTGGAGGGAAACCACGAGCTGTCACGCCTCTCCCAGGCGGGACTGCACCCAGCACAGGGGTTCTGATCAGTGTCGGGCACCTAATACTAAGTGGCCAGGACGTCACTGTGGACACCGTGCAGCCAGACTTGGGAGCTGGCCGGCATCCAAGGAGCCAGGCCGGCCCAGCGATGGGGCCCGGCAAGTGCCCCGTCTGCCTGGGGAGGTCCTCTGGGGCCTGCTGAGCCGGCAGAGGGCCTGGCGGGTGGAACTCGGGCCTCGCAGGGCCCGCGGGCGGCCGGGCCCGGCCCGGAACCCCTCCGCGCCACCGCCCGCGCCACCTCTCGCCTGCCCCGCGGTCGGCGCCCCCTCGCGCCCCGGGCGGGCCCTGCACGTCTCGCGCGGCCCGCAGCGGCGGGGGAGGCGGGGCAGCCGGGCAGGCCGGGGCGGCGCCGAGTGGAGCCGGGCCGGAGCGGGCGCGGGCGCGGGAGGGCGGCCGGCGGCCGGGGGCGCGGGCGGAAGATGGCGAACGTGGGGCTGCAGTTCCAGGCGAGCGCCGGGGACGCGGACCCGCAGAGCCGGCCCCTGCTGCTGCTCGGGCAGCTGCACCACCTG
The DNA here is from genome assembly GCA_004363535.1 of Dasyprocta punctata. Classification (NCBI taxonomy): domain Eukaryota; kingdom Metazoa; phylum Chordata; class Mammalia; order Rodentia; family Dasyproctidae; genus Dasyprocta; species Dasyprocta punctata. Next base: position 82,730 of record RJWM01002858.1, read on the forward strand.
CACCGCGTGCCCTGGAGCCACGTCCGCGGGAAGCTGCAGCCCCGGGTCACCGAGGAGGTGAGCGGGCCGCGGCCGCCATGCGCCCCGCGGAAGCGCAGGCCCGGCGGCGGCGCAGGCCCCGCCCGGGACACGACCTGGAGCCCGCGCCCGCCCGCTCCAGGGCCCGGCCATTGTCCCGGGCCCGGCGCCGCCTGCCAGGCCGCGACACCTGCACGCAGGCCTGCGCCCGCGGCCCTCTCCACCGGCCCGCAGCCGGGTGGCAGCCGCCACCTGCCCTTCCGCGTGGCTCCCGGCCCCTGACCCCGCGCCAACGGAAACAGGCCAAGCCCCAGCCGACGCGGGGGTGCCAAGTGTTCGAAACAAAGGGGTCCCAGCCCGGCCCTCTGGCCCCTAGGCTCAATTCCACGAGTGTGGCAGGGTGCCAGGCAGACACACGAGCGCCCAGTGGCCCGATGGGGTGCCCGGGAAATGCAGGCGTGGCACCAGGGCGGGCTCCTGGCACGCGGCCCCGTTTGAAGTCCGCCCTGTCTCTTGTCTCCCTTCTGATCTAGCTCTGGCAGGCTGCTCTGGCCACGCTGAATCCCAACCCCACGGACAGCTGCCCCCTGTACCTGAACTATGCCACAGTGGCGGCCTTGCCCTCTAGGGTCAGCAGGCACAACAGCCCCTCGGCTGCCCACTTCATCACCCGGCTGGTGCGGACCTGCTTGCCCCCTGGAGCCCAGCGCTGCATCCTGGTGAGTGTGTCTGAGAGGGGGCCCAGGAGCAGCCCCGGGGCTCAGCCTTCCACCCACAGCCCCGCCAGCAACCCAGAGGGCCTCACACACGGTCACCCCAGGCCCGCGGCGGACAGGGTGGCAGGGCCAGATGAGTTTTGGTGGCCACTCGGAGACTATGGCCTGGATTTCCTGAGGCCGAGGCTCACCTCCGAGCCTCCATGCCTTGTGCTCCTGTCTGGGAGACGCCCGACATCTTCCCCATGTAGCAAGGCACACTTAGTTCCCCATCGCGGTGAGGGCCTAGGGGATGGGGTCGTGGCTTCTGTGGGGGCCTCTCCTGTGGGCCTTACTCCCTGGGAGTTGATGTCAGGTGGCCCGATTGCCAGGCAGCTCCTGGCCACATCCCGTGGCCCTCAGCCCCTCCCCCGCCTTCCGCCTCCTGCTGCAGATGGTCTGTGAGCGGTCGGATGTCTTCGCCTCAGCCTGCGCCCTGGCCCGCGCCTTCCCACTCTTCACCCACCGCTCAGGGGCTTCCCGTCGCTCAGAGAAGAAGACTGTCGCAGTGGAGTTTTTCCTGGTGGGACAGGACAACGGGCCAGTGGAAGTGTCCACATTGCAAGTGGGTGTCTGGAGGTGCAGACTTGTGTCTCGGGTCCCCCAGGAGCTCGGGGTGGTGGTGGGGGGAGCTCTTCCCTTCCAGAGAGGGGGATGGGAGGGTGGCCATGGGTCCAGGGAGCCCTTCTTCCACAGGGCAGTCTTCGCTTCCGGGCTTCTGCTCTGTTTGCCAGTGTTGACTGAGTGTGTAGCCAGGCACCTTTGTGTTTCAATGCTAGTGATACTTTGCCTATGCGTACTGAATCCACAAAGGGAGCACTTTTACATATGTTATTTCACTTGGTCCTAAGAATAACGCTTTGCAGGCAGGCAAGGCTTGACGTGATTTCTGACCTCCGGATCCGTGCATGGGTCTGATGCTGGGCTGCCTTCCCACCCCGCTGTCCCCACGCCCACTGCCGTGGCCTGGACCACCACCTCTTCCTGTTCCAGCAGCCACACCAGATGGTCTCTCTTCCTGCTTCGGGGCTTACTTTTCATTTCTGACCCAAGAAGGCGGAGCCCCAGGCGAGTCCCCCTCCTGAGGCCTCGGTGGCCACCCTGCCTGGTCTGCTGTCTCCTCTCCCAGCCCCAGTGAGCTCAGAGCACTGGAACAAAGTCATTCCCCCGGCTGGATTCCTTCCTTAGGAATTTGCTGCTGTCTCTGCCGTCTCAAATGAGTATTCCTTTTTAATTCATCACCAAACTTCTAAAAACTGGTTGCTTTGCTTATCCTGATTCCTTATTTTCTCCTACCGAAAGCCGCTTTGGGCCTCCTGCCCGGTGGTGCTTTTAAGGCCTCCTCTGCCGGGCTGCAGCAGTGTCAGCCTTCTGTGAAGCACGGCTGCTTGTCTGGAGCCTGTGTGGTCCCTTTGCAGCCCCGCTGACCTTACCCTCTCCGCCGCGCCTGGTGTCAGCCTCCGCCAGGCTGCGTCCTGCAGTGGGGACCTGAGGAGTGTGCCCGCCCCGTCCCGGGGGAGTTCCTTCTGTGCTCTGGGCCAGCTGCGCACCCAGATGCCAGCCTGGAAGCCTAGGCAGCACCCTCGGGTGTCCTCGCCCGCCCACACTTCTCATCCACTCCAGACCTTGTCCCTCTGCCTGCTCCCTGCACGGCCCCCCTGCCGCCTCAGTGGCTCCTGTTGTCCCTCAGCCTCTCAAGCTCGTTCAAGGCCCGGTGCCCCGTGTGGCCTTCCTCCTCTTCCCTGTCAGGGCTGCCTTCTCAGTGCCCATCCACGCCCGCCCGTGCTCTACGTCCCCCCGCCTCCGAGCTCCGCTTCTGAAGCTTTCGTGGCGGGTGGGTGGGTGGTCATTCTCTGCCGGCCTTGAGTCCCTCGGGTATCTTGGGAGTCTCAGAATCTAGCGTGGGACCTGGATCCTCACGTAATGACAGAATGAATGAATGACCTCCTCCCGTGATGGAGAAACTGAGGCACTCTTTGCTCTCTCGCTCCTCACTCTGTGCCAGTGCTATGAGCTGGCTGGGCTTAGCAGGTTACACCTGCTTCCATCAAAGCCTGCCCTGCGGTCCCGACATGCTTCTCAGACAGGACGAGGGCTGCCAGGTGGCAGGAACACACACATGCATCTCCTATGCAAGCTGTCAAGTCCCAGGTCTCTACCTTCGAGGTGCAGGGGTTTAATTACCCAGGACAGGCAGTGGTTCTTGCAGCAGTCAGACAGGGCGGGCGTGGCCCCTGGGCTGGTGAACTGACCCTGCGTCTGCCCTCCCTGACACAGTGGGCCTTGGGGAAGCAATGATGAATTCATTGTCACTGCACGCACGTGCGGGCCCTCAGCCGCTTTTCTCTTAATAGCGTCTCCTTCGGGTCGGCTTGGAGGCACTGACGCAGCCAGCTGCCTGGTGCATCTGATACTTGGGGGTGAGCGGTGAGGACTGAGGTGGGGCAGGTTGTCCAGGGAATGAGCTGAGAGCGAGGCTCACCCAGCAGAGGGGAGCAGGCAGGCTGAGGCCTCCCAGTTGGCTGCAGCAGGAGCAGGACCACTGCTGTCTGCTAAGTGCTGTTCCCTGGACACAGGCGGTGTCTGTCTCCAAGCAGCTTTCCTGAGTGCTCGAGTCTGTGTGGTCCTCTTTCTCAGGTTCCCACTGCCCGCTGGGTACCAAGGAGACATATACACTCCCTGAGGCAGGACCTGCTGTTCCTTCCCACACCCCATGCCCGGATCGCGCTGCTCAGAGACTAGGAAAACAAAGGCAGCCAGACCTGGGTGTCCTGCAGGAGCCGTGAGCGGCCCCCATGGGTGCACGTGGGAAAGCAGCTCCCTAGGGCCCAGGGGAGAGCATGCAGGAGCCCCTGGAAAGATGGTCTTCGAGAAGGTCTGGACCGTAGGTGCTGACATCCACTCCTGCCAGGCCCAGGGCCCCATTGATCACCTTTTGCTTTTTTTCCAGTGCTTAGCAAACGCCACGGAAGGTGTGCGGCTGGCGGCACGCATCGTGGACACGCCCTGCAATGAGATGAACACAGACATCTTCCTGGAGGTGTGCGGCCTTATTATACCAAGGGAGAGGCTGAGCTGGGCTGGGGGTCGCAGGCCCCATGCAGAGGAGGGGGAGACCCGGGGGTTGTCTGTGCTCTCTGACCCTGCTGTCCACCCAGCTCCGAGAGGCCAGCAGCCTGAGCAGTGGGGCGGGGGGACAGGACCGTGCTAAGGCCCCGCAGTAGGCTTGCAGCCATGAACCGCAGGAAGTTGGGGAGCTTGCTGGGGGAGCCTTCTCTCCTGGGTTTAATCACGAGAGTCAAGGCCGCTGGCTCTCTCACTTCACAGGCGATGGCTCAGCCCTGGCCCCGAACCCCAGCCTCGCCTTGGGTCCAGCCATCTTCACATGTCTTCGTGTTGTTTTTTCCATGAACGTGTCCAGGAGATTAACAAAGTTGGAAAAGAGCTGGGACTCGCCCCAACCATCATCCGTGATGAGGAGCTGAAGACAAGAGGATTCGGAGGTGGGTGGGCGCTCTCACCCCACAGGGCTTGGCCTCAGGGAGTGACCAGGGGAGCAGTGTGGTAGCAGAAGTCTGGCTGGTTGTGTGGTATGCTGTCTCCAACTTCATTCTCCTTGCAAACCTGAAGGAAATCAGCCCTCGTCTCAGCCCAAGGCTAGAGCCTGGGAAGCTGACTGTCCCTGGAGGAGGCAGCGGCAGCTGTCCAGGTTCTGAGGCATGTTCTGGAAGCAACTAGACCCAAGTCCTTCCCCTGCTGCAGCCTCGTCACGCCCTGCACACCCCCGCTCCCAGCCAGCTCAGCAGGGCCTTTCTGTTCCTCGAATACACAAGTTCACGTCCGTGTCAGGCTCTGCACGGACGGCTCACTCCATCTGGAATACTTTTCCCCAAGCACTCACATGGCACAAGCTGCCTTGTCCTGTGCATCTCATCTCCAGTGTCACCTTCTCAGACAGGCCCTCCCTGATGGCGTAGGACCACTGCCCAGGACTACAGGGAGAGAAAGACAGCTGTGGCCGGGCCACCTGGAGGCGTTTCCAGGCTGCCTCAGGTGGCTGCAGGCACTGTTGTCTGCGCTGTGAAACAGATGACCCCAGGGCTACTGGCAGCTGCAGGCGACGCCTCCCCTTCCGCACCCGTGGGGTTGGGGGCTCCTCTGTGGCTCAGAGTATCTGCCCGCTGCAGCTGTGGGTAGCTGGCTCTGACCAGTGGAAGGTTTTCCGGGAGCCAGACCTCGCTGCCAGGAGGCCAGTCCTCAGGCTTTGGGCAGTCTCGGGCTGGAGGCTGCCGGCTGAGACGCAGCTCCCGGCTCTGCGGGCCAGTCTAGGCGCCCCCAGCATGGCAGCTGGCGTCTCAGAAAGCAAGGCAGAGGACACAAGCCGGGTGGGAGCTCCCGTCTTTCCAAGAGGTGTCTCATTGCTTCTGCCGTGCCGGTGGCCAGAGATAAGACTCCACTCTGGGGCAGAGAGGACAGCAAAGACATGAATAGCCCAGCGGGGACCCTGGGGGCCAGCCTGATGGTGCCTACTGCAGACATATAAGCTCCTCATGTGGGGAAGTTTCTCGGAGGAGGTGACATTTGCAGTGGGTCCTGCAGGATGACCAGGAGTTCGTGGGATAGCCGTTGATAGTGCTTGTCAGGCTGCTGTCATTATCCAGCTCAGTGGTCGAGGAACTTTGAGGCCCCGCTGCCTCCCTGCCGCAGGCCGTGGTATTTTGGGAAGTGATGTGTGTGAAGCAGAGCAAGGCAGGGGGACAGAGACCGTGGGAGCAGACTGAAGAAGGGTGGTGCTGGCCTGAGTGCGGGGCCAGCTCAGGGACGGGGAGGGGGGGATGTGTGTGGGCTGGGACGGCCTTGAAGCATCGTCCAAAAGCCAGCTCGTTCCGTAGCCCTGCGTGCTTCCTTCTGGAGAGGATACAAGCTTTTTTCCCTAGAGAGTTTTCTCGCCGAGCAATAGTGTGCGCTGGATCCTTCGCCGTCTCAGGCGCTGGAACTGACTTACATTCGCGGATCCCACACTGGCCAGGGGTGGGAAGGGACCGGGCGCCCAGGCCAGGCAGCACAGCTTTCCAGGTGACCGTGGGGACTCCACCATGCAGCCTGCATCTCACCACACTCTCCTTGCTCCCCAGGGATCTATGGTGTCGGCAAGGCCGCCCTGCACCCCCCGGCCCTGGCCGTCCTCAGCCATACCCCCGACGGCGCCACGCAGACCATCGCGTGGGTGGGCAAGGGCATCGTCTACGACACGGGGGGCCTCAGCATCAAAGGGAAGGTGAGGCATGGGCCCGGGGTGGGGGGCAGTCCCCTTAGGGTGGGAGGGAGGTGAGGGGAGGTGGGTTTCTCCAAGCTCCGAGTTGGGCCGATTTGGGGAAAGTGGCCGCAGGGCTGCTTCTGTTCCGAGAAGGAGCGGGCTTGTGGAGGGGCCCCCTGCATTTCGTGCTCACGGTTTAAGCAGAAGCCGGGAATCAGAAACTGTGGACAGGGACCTTTGAGAAGCCGTCGAGATGACTAAAAGGAAGGAACACAGAGCCCAGGAAGGGGGAGGTGCATGTCCCCTGGGTTTCCGCCAAGGGAACTCTGAGTGGTGGCCTGAACAAGGCCCCCTGGAAACCAGTGACCCCCCACTAAAGCACTAGGGAGCAAGTCGCCTGCGGGTGCTCCTGGAGGCGGCCCTAGAAGCCCCTGTGCAGTGGCTTCCCCTGAAGCCGAGCGCCATCCTGGCCGTGGCCGAGTCTGCTGCCTGCCCTCTGCCACATGGCTAATTGTCCTCGTGCCCCACACCCACGCGAGCAGCCGCTGCTCCAGGGCCGGGCCAGGCTCTTGGGGAAGGACGAGGAAAGTGTGAACTAGGAAGCATGCACTCCAGGAGACCCGGAAGAAGAGAGTCTAAGAGAGGGAGAGAGCTTGGGAGGCAGGGGGTGAGGCGGGCACATTCAGAGCAGGTGTTGGCAAGCTGGTAGCAGTTGGTATGACTCACAGCTGTGTCCTGATGGTCAAAGATGTTTTTAAAATTTGAAGTAGTTACCACCGTTTAGAAACGGGAAGTAGGCTGGAATCTCTGCACTTGTGAGGCTGAGGCAGGAGGATCGCTATGAGTTTGAGGCCAGCCTTGGCTACATAGCGAGTTTAAGACCAGACTAAACTACGTAGCAAGACCCTGTCTCAAAAGCAATAACAACAACAACAACAACAACAACAAAAAAAAAAAAAAAAAAAAAAAGGAAGAAGAAGAAAAACAGGAAGAATTCTCATGGAAGACTGGATTTTAGGCCTTTTGTGAGCTCAAAACATTTCACACCTAGCAGCATTCTGCCGGGGCGGAGTGTGTGCGGTGTTGGGGGTACAGCCTACACCCTCCAGTTTGCTTGCCCAGGCCCCCCACTGCCTGTCACTTCCCTGGCACTGAGCTCCATGTTGGCTGCTGCTGGGGGTGTCGGCTATGTTTGCAGAATGGATGATCATTTTCTTAAAACATCTCCCCCCTCTAAACAACAAAATTATTTCAGGACTAATCACAAAATGAAACTAATAAAGGTTTTTAAATAATCCCAATAGCAAACATTCTCTCTTATTGAATTCCATACGTATTATCCTGCCAGTAAAAAAAAAAAAAAAAAAAAATTTTTTTCTAAATCCACTGCAAGAGAACAGCAGTGTATTAACTCTTTAAATATTAATAGATTTTTAAAATAGGAAAAATAGCTTGGTCTGTTGTAATGGACTGTGGCATCAATATTTGTATTTGAGTCTTGTCTTCCACAAATTTGACTTCAGGAAATTAATTGTCTTTGTGCATTTATGTTCATTAAACAGCCGGCAGGGTTGTCAGGCTGTTTTTCCACACCGCCGGTCCAAGAACATTGTTAATTTGATGCTGGGGCGTTCTGGGGGACCATGGCAGAGGGTCCAGGGCACCCCACTCCACAGTGCATTCCAGAAGCTGTAGAAATGACCAGTGTTCAGTTCTCTGGGATCCAGCCTCAAGGTCAGATGTCTGTGGATCAAAAAGATCTTACGCCCCACACTCAAGGATCGATGCAGAGCGGCAGAATGGGAGGCGCCGAGCCTCTGAGCCTTCTTCAGTCCTGTCGCCTTGCGGGGGGCTATCACACCACAGCACTGGGGGCCCAGCTCAGCAGGGCACCCCAGTCTCCCGCCCATGGAGCTGTGCCCAAGTGGACACAGGCTGCTGAGTGTGGTGCGGCCAGCTCTGTGGCTCGCTGGTACCCACGGCCGCGTGGGAGCATGTCGCTTACAGGATAAAGCATAACATAGAGGAACACAGATCCTTTATTCATGTGATTAAAATGTGACAGTAGCCACGGCAAGTGTTTAAACTTCAGGAACAGGCTTTCTGGGGAGAGGAAGAGGATGGCTGACATTATGTGGAGCTGCCAGCACATGGTGACAAGAAGCAGCCGGCAGACTTCTGCACGGTCTCCATTCCCGTCCCGCCTGCACCTGTGCGACTGCCCACCCTGCACCTCAGTCCCCGCTGCCTCCCAGCTCATGGAGGGTAGGCCCTCTTCCCCACGGACGACATTCTTATTCTTGGTGTTGGCTCGTTGGAAGACCAGAGTGAGAAGCAGGGCTCTGCAGAGATCAATCCGTCTGCCTCTAGCTCTAACGCGGTCCTCTCCGGTCAGTGTCACTCCGTTTGACCTCAGGCATGCAGCTCTGGGGAGGTTGAGGAGCTGCCAGAGCTCAAGGTACCTTTTGTGGCTCTGGATCACCCTCGGAAAATGAGACAATGGGTCTGGGCTCCACCCCGCCAGGTCAGACTGGCCTGCAGGCACTGAATGAAAACAGGAGTGTTGGCGTTGGCTCAGTTCTAAGTGGCCCTGCACATGGAACTGTTCTGTGTCAATTCAGGGTCAACCCGGGGCTTTTCCTGAGCTGTCCCATGCTGAGCCCTGGGCCGGGCAGCAAGTCTTCCGTGGCTGACAGAAGGCTGTCAGTCCAGACCTGAAGGCACTTGTGAGAAGCTCCACACAGCAGCCGTCCTCCCTGGGGGCTGCGTCAGGAGTGACTGCCAGGGGAATTGTCGCTTCTCAAAAAGCGAGCTGAGCGGTGCCAGCAAAGCTCAGTTTTGCAAGAACAGTCACAGCTCTGTTTGCAAAGATTTCAAAGGCAAATTGGATCAACATGGACCAGCAGGTCTCCACCACTACTGAGGACCTAGTTACCCTCCTGAAAAGTACTGATTCCAGAGAGGTTTGTTCATCACAGTAATACCTATTGCTATTTACTGTGCTGGAATTTAAAACCGAAGTGTAAAAATACTTACAATTCGTTACTTTAAAATTTTATTTTGAAGAGAATAAAACCAAGCAAAATAAAATAGAATAAAGCCAATCAAAACAGTGCAAGTGATACAGGATTTCAAAACAAGATAATAGGAAATCAACAATGGCCACACAGTGCCTCTCACTGTCTTCAAAATAGCTGCCCATACCATCAGACACAGCAAAATCAAACAAAACAGAACAGGATAGAACCAATATAAACAGAGCAATGAACCCAATGTAGGACTTCAATACAAGACAACAGTAAATCCAAAATAGCTACCATAATATATCTTGCTATCATTGAAATAACTTCCCATGCCATCAAACATAACAAAATCAAACAAGACAAAACAGAATAAAACCAAACATAACAATAAAAATGATACAGGACTCCGAAACATGATAATAGGGAATTAACAATGGCTACCACCCTCAGAAGGAGATCCCCCATAGATGCTACCTTGCAGATGCTCCAAATAGATGATCGGACCACTGGCTTTGGGCCTGCAAAGTCAATGAAACACTAAACACTACAAGCACTAAGTTGTATTCTACCTCAATAGCTATCATCTCAGCCTGTGTTTTTCCTGATCAGCCAGTTGCTTGGGGGAGGGGAGACCCTGGCTCTTCTTGTCTCCCAGCCTGCGCAAGGGATGGGGCAGCATTTGGTTCTCCTCCCTGCGGCCCGCGCATGGCGCTAACTCACAGGAACTGCCTGGCTTCTTGTTCTCCTCCCCACACTCGCATTCATTATAAAATAACAATACAGATAGATGTCTTACACGTTAACATACATAGTGTAATTTTATGAAAACAACCGTATTTTCCAAAATAGAAAAAGAGTGAGAAGTGTAGAATTGTACATTTTTGCAAATCTCCTTAGGGTCTGCTCCAGGGACAGTAACCGAGATCTTGTATCTGCCTCCACAGAGCATTTAGTCAATTGTAGTGTGTTGTTTTGGTTGAAATATATCAAGAAAATCTAGCCCCTCACACTGTACAGTTGGAGAGGACAGAAGTATTTCACTACCTCTTTCAAATAACTGTGGATGTTCTTTGCTGTTACACCAAAACTCAACAAACAGTATCTCCTTGAAGGCTGGTGATGCTATGGAACTTCTGTCCTCTTTTACAGAAAGGTTTTCTAGTTTGTGCTGAGCTTCGAATGTGTGGTTTTGTAATATCATCCATGAGTAATTTGGAGAGTATTGGTCCACAGATCTTGGCAGAAGGTCAGCTTTTGACACATCTAATCCTATAATACTGAGACCTCACACTGCCTGGTGCCACCGTCCGGCTCCTCACGAGTCCTTGTGTGGAAGGATGCTGTCGGGGAGAGCGACGTGGGTTTTTCAACCTTCTGGTTCGTGCTCGAAGCTCAGATGTTACCCATGGTAATAAACACCGTCAGCTGTTTCCTGGATGTAAGAGGCTCACTCTGTTCATTTGCTAGAAAATACCTGCCAGACACCTAAGGAAAAACTGTCACCTGGGTGGTTGTGCTCATCCCTGAAACGGCCAGCCCTGGACGCTCTCTGACCAACCACCCCAGCAGGGACAGAGGCGGCAGCACCACATTCCGTCACCCAGAATAGTGACAATGGCTTAGGCCTAGGACCATTTTAAAAATGAACTCTACTGCTTCAGCAAGGGAATTCCTGGAGGGTGTGGAGAGGGGCGGTGACTCCTGGTTCCCTTGGGGCCATCGCTTTGATTGCACCGGGCTCCACGACTCCCATCCGCCAGAGCTTCTGAACCATCCACGCTAGCGTCAGCCCAGTGAGCCAGGCAGGGGACGTCTCAGCACCGCCAGGGACGTCATTTCTTGTAGACAGATAGAAACTAGGCAAGCTCGAAGCAGTCAGTCGAGCCATGTTTGTTAGCTTGGCATTTTTCTTCCTGTGATTCGGGAGGCAGCACTCGTGACAAGGACACCCGGTGTCCCGTGCAGGGCCATCGGGAGGCATTTTCCGTGCAGGCCATTTTGAAATGGTTTGACACCAGACCCAAGGTTCATGTTTCCATTTAAAACAATCTTTGCTTTCTTGCCGATGAGGTCAGAAAGATGGCTGATTTTCAATAGTGCTAGATGGATCATTTTCACTTCACTTAATTATGAAAGCAGCTCAGTTTGTGTCTAAAAATACTTTCCACTAAAATCCAAGGCTGATGGAATACAATAAGGGTTCAAAAAATCACTCAGTACATTTCAAGCACAGATCCTTACATCTGATGACCTGTCGTTAATTCAGAATGTGAACTTGTTGATTCAGGTTGGGAACCTATAAAATGTAAAAATGCCTAACCACTTCCAAGTAGGGGATAGACGATACGGTTTATGTGTGTGACAGGAGGGTGGCCCTGTGTGGTGGTCACCTCAGCTGGGCGCCCGCGCAGAATGCAGGAGGACAGAGACTGTCCCCCTTTTCTGCTGGAAGGGTGGCAGTGATGGGCGGGGAGCTGTGGAGAAGGCGGAGAGGCACAGAGCGGAAAGGGGCGCGCGGAGCAGACAGCTAGGTTGGGGGGCTTCGAGCAGGGATGGAGGGCAGCAGGAGGCAGGATGAGACGCAGTGCGCGGGGCTGAAGGCCGTGGTGGGGGTGGGGAGCAGGGCTCTGGCTCCCGAGGACCAGTGGACCAGATGCTCTGCTGACTGTGCCCCCAGCTGTGGCTGGAGATGGGGAGGCCAAGGGGGAGGCAGTGAGCTCAGCACTGCGCACTCCAGGCAGCGCTGCACCGTTGGGAGCCAGACTATCAGGCTGCATGCGGGGGTGCGGGCCAGGCAGGGAGCCAGAGCCCCCACCCCACTCACTGCCCCCCTGAGCGCAGCCTGCGAGCCCAGTTGAGGTCTGCAGCGTGCTGGCCGGGTGACCCCAAGTGAGCCTCACTTTCTTCCTCACAATTTGGACAGAGAAGTGGACAGAGAGACCCCACAGACGGACCCCAGGCTGATGTAGCAGCTGCATTATGGGGGTCAGGGCCTGGCCACAGTGAAGTCAGCAGCCTTGGGCATCTGTTGGTCTCCCCACCGTCACCACAGTTACGGCTTAGCAGCCCCAAAGCACTACTGAAATAAAAAGGGTCTCACCCTTCCCCCTCCCGGACTGTGGCCATGACTTTGGGCTGCTTCTGGAGAACACCCCTTTGGACCTGCGGGAGCCGCCCACACCCTGGGGGTGCTCAGGTGGCCTCAAGAGAGGTCTTCACGAGCCTGGGGGCACTCTGCAGGGGGCGGGGCTGGTGTGATTTGCAGGTTGGGGTGGGGCTGGAGGTGGCCAGCCTCCCAGTTCACGTGACTCACCCTGTCTTCTGGGTCCTTTGTGCTACTGCAGACCACCATGCCAGGCATGAAGCGGGACTGTGGGGGTGCCGCGGCCATCCTGGGGGCCTTCAGAGCCGCCATCAAGCAGGTGAGTGAGACCTCGCTCTTGGCCTCGTGTCCTGTGAAAGTGCTTATCATGTCGGACGTGGTGGCACACATCTGTCATTCCAGCAGACTCAGAGGCTGAGGCAGGAAGATTGCAACTAGGACCCCAGCCCAGGGTGCTTAATGACTTGGCAAGACCCTATCTTGAAATAAAATAAAAAATAAAAAGGGGCTGGGGATATAGCTCAGGGAAAAAGTCCTGGATTTCATCCCCAGTACCTGGAAGGCAAAAAAAAAAAAAAAAAAAAAATCTATTAAACAAATGAAAAACTTACACTGACTGCCACAAGCCAGCATATCCCAGGCTCCTTAGCGTGGCTGGGCAGGCCGACTTTTAGAAGCCTGAGCCCTCCATGCGGGACTTTCTTCCCCAACAGGCTCTGTCTGTGAAGCTTGGTTCCTTCCTCTAAGCTTGAAATAGAAAAACAAAAACAAAGTCGGATGTCCACCTGCCCGCTGCGTGGGGGAGGAGCAGACCCCGAGGGGAGGGGGCTCCGCCCATGGCGCTTCCCGGCTTCCTGGACCTCCTGCGGCTCTTGCGTGGGCTCCTTCCAGGACGCACCCACAGCCCGGCTGGACATAGGAAGTGCCAAGGGCCTGGGCAGGCGCACCCCGGAGTCAGGTGGCAGTCGGCGATGGCAGCGCCCAGGATCCAAGCGCAACAGCCCTGCCCCACTTCAGATGCATTCACAGCCTGGCACCGGCTCCCCTGGGGGATCTCGGCCCTGGGAGCTGCCAGGACTGTGCCCAGGATGGTGCGGAAGGTCTGCGGGCTTGAGTCGCCCTTCCCGGACCTGCAGTCTGTAAGAGCCTCTGCCCACTTCTCCCTCCAGGGCTTCAAAGACAACCTCCATGCTGTGTTCTGCTTGGCAGAGAATGCGGTAGGGCCCAACGCCACCAGGCCCGACGACATCCACCTGCTGTACTCGGGAAAGTAAGCCCGCCCTCTCTCTCCCTCGCCGCCCCTGCGGTTTGAACAGCAGCCACCTACATGGCCTCACGGGGGACAGATGTGTGGTGGGAGTGGGAGACCTACTGGGATAAGGGTCTCCTAAGTGGGGTCACCCTGAGCCCAAAGGAGGTCCCTGTCAGTGCCCCAGGAATTGCATCCCTGACCTAGGGTCTCTGCTGTACCCCAGGACCGTGGAAATCAACAACACAGACGCCGAGGGCAGGCTGGTGCTGGCCGATGGCGTATCTTATGCCTGTAAAGACCTGGGCGCCGACATCATCCTGGACATGGCCACGCTGACCGGGGCACAGGTGGGTGCTGGAGCCGCGCTGGGGGGCCATACTCCCTTGGCCCTGGGGTGGGGGGGGAGGGGCTGCCATCACGAAGGTTCTGTGAGCCCCACGGAGGGGGCCGTGGGAGGAGTCGTGTTCCTGCCCTGCGAGGGCACAGGAAGCTAGGACTCGGAGCCCATGCCAGGCGTTCACGGTTCCCTTCCATTGCTTTCTTCCTTTGTGGAATTTGGTTCTCACTGCCGCTCCGCTGGCTTATTTCCCATCGGCGAGTGTCCCCCTTTTGGTCTCTCTTGTTTCTCTCCCGCCCTCGCCATTCCGGATGCTTCCCTGTCGCTGCTGCCGCCCAGGGCATCGCCACGGGGAAGTACCACGCAGCAGTGCTCACCAACAGCGCTGAGTGGGAAGCGGCCTGCGTCAAGGCCGGCCAGAAGTGCGGGGACCTGGTGCACCCCCTGGTCTACTGCCCCGAGCTGCACTTCAGCGAGTTCACTTCGGCCGTGGCTGACATGAAGAACTCGGTGGCGGTAGGTGGGGTGACATCTCCAGAGTCGTGGGTGGCGGGCAGTGGTGTGGACGTGGTCCCCCGGGGCAGACTGGGGCGCAGACGCGTGTCCGGGAGTTGGACGTTTGGGAGGAGGCTTTTGGGGTAGGGTGTCCCCATCTGCACCTGGCCACATGGCTGGAGATTGTCCTCCCACGCTGCTCGGTCGCCCCGCCCAGCCCTTCTCTGGCTGCCCCTTGTCCCGGGCAGAGCAGCCTCCTCTGCCCCGGCCCTCCACGCACCCGGCTCCACACAGAGGCCAAGAATGGGAGGCACGGGGACAGCGGGCGGGGCAGGCGGGAGCCGCGGGCATCGGGGTACTGCCCCACGCCCCTGCCCACCGTCCGGAGCTGGCAGTCACTCCATGTCCCGGCCTCCTCAGGACCGAGACAACAGCCCCAGCTCCTGCGCTGGCCTCTTCGTTGCCTCGCACATCGGCTTTGACTGGCCCGGCGTCTGGGTCCACCTGGACATCGCCGCCCCGGTGCATGCTGTGAGTGCCTCCGGCGCCACCCCAGTGCTGTCCTCTCTGCCTCGCTGGCCTGGCCAGTCCCTCCCTCTGGCCGCAGAGCTGCCGGCCGAATTCACTCTGTGTCATGGGCCGCGCTGACCATGGCCCAGCCCCCGGCCGACCGCGGTCCCCTCTGACCTCTGTCTCTCCATCCCCGGGAGCAGCACGGTGCCGTGTGTGCCATCTCCCAGTCTGTCCACGCTCAGCCGCAGCGGGCCGGGGCGCGTGGGGCCCTGCCCATTGCCCAACCACATCCCTGACCTTGACTCGTGGAGCGGGGTGGGGTGCCCAGGAAGTTCCCCCGACATGGAGGCCCGGCTGGCTGGAGGCCGGGCTGAGGCGCCCGGGAGCCCAGTGTCCTCCCTCTGTCCACAGGGCGAGCGAGCCACCGGCTTCGGCGTGGCGCTCCTGCTGGCGCTCTTCGGCCGTGCCTCCGAGGACCCCCTGCTGAACCTGGTGTCCCCGCTGGGCTGTGAGCCTGACGTACAAGAGGGCGACGTGGGGAGGGACTCCAAGAGACGCAGGCTTGTGTGAGGGGCGGTGCGGCCTCGGCCTGGCGACCCAGGGCTCTTTACCTCACTTTGCACTGATTCGTGTTAAGCAGCAGTTGAAGGACGAGACCTCCAGATGGGCTTTGGTGCGTTTGCGGTTTGTCTCTGCGGTGGTGGTGGTGGAAATGGTTGGGTCTCACATCTTGGAAGGCAGCTTGGGATTCTTCGGGGGCGTTGAGGGGGCGTGTTTCTGCGAGAGCGATCACGGGTGTCCCCCGGAGGCTTGGACACTGTTATTGCTGGGGCCTGCACCGTGCTTGCCTTGGGGGCCCTGCCTTGTGTCGGGGAGTCCGTGCCGGCTCCTCGGAACTCACTTGAAGTTGGATTAAATGACGCCGCACCACACTCTGGCCTCGTCTCGTTCTTCTCCACCCTCTCTGTGAACTCTCGGGGCCACCTGCTTCGTCCAGACCTCAGCAGGGATGAGGACCCAGCTCCACGCCTGCCCATCTTAACACGGCTGTGCCCGGATCCCAAGTCCCTTCTCCGTCCTGGGAATGAAGGTGATTCTGGGTCTGGGCCTAAGCAAATATTTATGAACTTTTGCCTGCTGTATACACAGCCCTGGCTGGGCCCGAGAAGGCAAAAACGGGCTCCAAGGCCTCTGGCTCTGTCTGAGACACTGTCGCCCAGCACAATAATAGCGATTGTGGTCCAGCGAGCAGGGGACAGCGGGCCCTGAGCAACAGGGTCCTGGCTGGTGGCCGGAGGGCCCTGGAGCCTTCGCAGGTCATTAGCTGGCTTAATAGCTTGCAGTAGGAGCCCGCCCAGCTCCCCACAAGACCACCAGAGGACGCAGGGGTCACGGAGGTGGCCCAGCTCCTTCTCTGGGGCAGCTGGCACCGTCTGCTCCCCCCACCAGGGGCTGCGCCCGAGTGGATACAGGATGCGGGGTCAAGGAGCAGGGGAGGAACTGAGTCTCCCTTGTGCAGGCACAAAGGCAGCCTCAGGGGCAGGCACCCAGCTGGGGACCAGCTGCAGGCTCAGGGCCCGGTCTACACGCCTGGCGCCGGGGGGTCGGCAGGGGTGAGTGAAAGGCCTTGCTTTCCGCAGGGCCAAAGGGCTTCAGGATGCAATGGCTCTTGCCCTGGTCTCAGCAGAGTCCTGGCAGCAGGGGCCACGGCGTGGTTGGCTGGGGCAGGTGGGCACTCTGGGTTTCCGAGCTGTGGTTCACCCAGCAGCTGGTCCTGGAAGCGGTGCAGGGTCCGTGATGCTGCCCCCGCACACCTGGAGGGTGGGGGAGGACTTGTGACCATCCCTTCTCTGGGGGCGGCCTCCCGTGAGCTGGATTCTGGGAAGTCAGGGTCTGGCAGGAAGGACCGACTGCAGGCCAGGAGCCTGCGCTGGTGAGCGGTGCAGCCTCTCGGGATGGTGTGTGTGTGTGTGCGTGCACGTGTGCGGGTCTGTAGCCCAGGGTGTGTGCGTGCACCACGCAAGGGTCCCGGCTGGGGTGGGTTGTCCCACTTCTCCTAGCCAGACGCCGGGGCCAGAGACCCTGGCCCTCCCTTGGGCCCACGGAGGCCCACTGGTGTCTCTTCCTCTTTCTGTGCCATCAAAATGGAGATCAACTTATTTCAAAGCAGCAGCTCAAAGGTGATGTTTCCACAGAGGAACGCTGGTGGCCCCCCGCCCCGCGATGTCACAGAGCCCTGCTGCAGCAGGTTCATTGCTCTCCCTCAACCTCCAGTCAAGGGCTGGCAAGCCCTACCCCAAGAAGCCTTTTCCTCCAGCCTATCCCAGCGTCATGCTCTGCTCAGTCTGGGGGCTCACAGGGTCCCCAGAAGCGCCCCTCCTTGAGGCCTGGCCCAGGGTCCCAAACTGGAGCCCTCCTGGTCCCTCCCACCAACATTTCCTGCCAGCCGGGTTCCAGGGGTGCCTGGGGGACCGCCTTGCCTGGGGAGGCACACTGGCCTGCCCCCGAAAGCTCTTGCTTGGAAGCTGGCTTGAGGGCCCCACGGCCCCTGCCCCCAGTCGATGTTTGTTGGATTTTCTGCCATGACTCTGCCTGGAGCCTCAGTTCTGACTGTGTTCCCTGGTGAATTAGTGTTCTGCATTTTTGTTTATTTGTTTGTTCTTTAACAAAAGGTTGTTTTGGTCTGAGATTCAGCAAAAACACACACTGCATTCTGCTTCCTCTCCATTCAGGACTCAGTAAATTAGTTGTTTTCCAGTCTGCTTCGAGTCCTTGCCTCAAATGAGTCTCCAACAAGATAATGCATTTAAAAGCCCTTGGAAAAGTACCAGCCCCACGCACATGTACAACATTGTCATCATGCAAGCTCTCCAGCTCTAGGAAGGCTCGCTCGGCTCCACGCCCACACCCACGCCCCTGCCCCCACACCGGGCTCCGAGCCTGGGGAACATTGGCCCCTCTGCAGCCAGGCTGGTCCCTAAAACCTAGGCATGCCCAACCCCCAAGAGTGCAGGGTTTCTCATCCCCTGTGCAGAGGCTGGAAAGGCCATGGAGTGGGGGAGAGAAGGGGGAGGAGGGGCAGAGGAAAAGGTAGCTGTCCTTGAAAGAAGGTGACCTCCACATACAACCTATGGATCATTTTCACGTCCCTCCTGTACTGGAGGCTTTGGGGTCAGTCCAGGGAGCATTCTGCAGTCAGGGAAACAAAACTGAGGACAACCCCCAACACACACCCCAAAAAGCTCGGAAGCCCAGTTTTCATTCACCGTGCTCTCAGAACAAAAAGGAGGCCCCAGCTGTGATTACCCATTCCTTTGGCCAAGAATCTCTGTGCTGTCCTGGGCTCTTCCTCCTCACTCTTGAAAAGGATTGAGGGATAACTAGGGAGGTTGTTCCGGTGTCCTCCGTAGACCTCCTCCCGATGTCCAAGCGCTCCCATTCTGGGTTTCTCCGGGATCCCTGAGGGTGCCAGGTACACGGTGGTGATGGGCTGAGCCCAGGTTTCTCATCCAACCGTATTTATTAGGTGCCACCTGCATGCAACCCCTGAGACGCTCATCCCTGTCTTGGAGTGTGGCAGGGGACCCCAGCTTGCAAGTGGAGCCAGCCAGAGCCAGCCTGGCACCAAAGGTGGCTGGTGTGAATGAGACTCCCCCAGGATCACCTCAGGGGTACGCTTGCCTGATGTTGGCAGTGACTAGCAGAGAGAGCATTTCACCAGCGCTCAGCCACTTGCAGGGCAGCCCCTGAGCAGGTGCTGGGATCTGGTTATTGCCCCGCGGTTGCGGAGGCCTGACTTCCTGCAGCCAACCTGTGAGGGGCGAGGGATCTGCCCGGCCAGACGGCCCGTGCTGCCCGTGGTTAGATCCCCAGACAGCTCTGAGTGTGGCCCAGGGCTCTAAGCCTCAGTTTCCCCATCTGTAAAATGCATGGGCTCCACAAGAGCTTCATGACATTGGTTTCGGCAGTGATACCTTGGATATAACCACAAAGGCACAGGCAACAGAAGGAGAAACGGGCAGATTGGACTTCATGAAAATTTAAAAATTTTGGGGGCATCAAAGAAACTATCAACACAGTAAAAAGATAAACCACACAAGGGAGAAAGCATTTGCAAGTCAGATATTTAATAAGGGATTCATATCCAGAATATAGAAACTGTTAAAACACAACAACAAAACAGCCTCATTCAGAAATGGCAAAAGGACTTGAAATACAAAGAGATACAAATAGCCAATAAACTCATGAAAAGATGCTTGACATCATTAATCATTAGGAAAATGCAAATTGAAGCTACAATGAAATACAACCTAATACCCATTTGAGTGCCTATTACCAAAATTTAGAAGAAAAAAAAAAGGAAGAAAAGAACAAATACTGATGAGGACATACAGAATTTGGAGGATACAGAGAAACCAAGTATGTAGGAGAGTATGGTTGCTACGGAAAGCAACTTAGTAGTTCCTCAGAAAGTTAAAAATAGAATTACTACATGACGCAGCAGTTCTGCTTTGGGGCATATATATATATATATATATATATATATATATATATTCTCCAAAAGAATCGAAAGCAAGGTCTCGAAGAGATTTTTGTATACCCATAGTCACAGCAAGCTTATTCACAAAAGCTACTGCGTGAAGGAACTCCAGTTCCCATCAGTGGATGGTGAGTATACAGAATGTGGCAAATACAGGCAGCATATGGAGAGTCGGCCCTAAAAAGGAAGGAAATTCCACCCCATGCCACGCGGATGGGTCTTTAGGACGCTACGCACCATGAAACGAGCCAGTCATGGAAAGCTCGTAAGGGGTTTGCAGGGACAGAAAATGAGGGGTCCCAGGGGCGGGGGAGGGGAGCAGGTGCAGTTACAGTTCAGGGCCAGTTTCAGTTTTCCGGGGCGGGAAGAGTTGTAGAGAACGGTGATGATGGTGGCACAACATGATGAAGGTACCTTTTTCTTCTCTTTTTTGTGGTACTGGGGATTGCACTTAGAGCCTTTGTACTGTGCTGCAGCCCTCTTTTCGTTTTTTATTTTTTGAGACAGTTCCTTGTTAAGTCACTCAGTTGCCCGGGCTGGGTTGGGACTCTGCTTCAGCCTCCTCAAGGGCTGGGATCACGGGGTGCACTGTCACGGCCGGCTATGAACGCACTAAATACCATCGACCCACACCCTGAAAAAAAGTCAGGATGGCGAGTTTCATTTTGTGTATTTTTTCACAGATGCAGCTGTATGCAGAGGGGATCTTTGCAGATGTTCTTGTGTTTTTTCATTCATACATTCACTCATTCATTCGCTCACTCAGTGAACCTTCCTTGTGTTTCTACTGTGTATCGGATGCTGAGTGATAGTGTCCAGAAGAGCCGGCCCCCGGTGCGGAGAGTCTAGCTGGGACAACCCGTCCTCATCAAATCATCACTCAAAGAACTGCATAACAAACCTCAGCCATCACCATGAAATGTGGTACGGTGAGAGTTTTTCAAGGGGAGGCCTGCTCTACTTGGGAAGGAGGCCGGCTGGGAAACTTCCCTCGAGGACTACATAGCTGAGCTGAGGGCACAAAGATGTCACCACTGACGGTGCTGAAGGTGTAAGAAATGAATTCAGGCAGAGGGAGCTGCACACGCAAAGGCCCTGAGGAGGGATGGGTCATGACAGATGAAAGGAGCAGCCAAGAGACCACTGTCGCTGGCAGAGAGAAAGGGGTGCAGGAATGGGCAGTGAGATGGTGGGGGAGGGGGGAAGGACTTTGAAGGCTGCAGAGGGCACTGCATTTTCGTTCCAAGAGCAGCCGCTGAGGAGTTTCGAGCAAACAAGGGCAGGCCAGAGTCCAGCCCTGTAAGGCGCCTGCTCCTCCTTCCCAAGCACCTGGGAACTCTCGCCAGTTGCAAGGGGGTAAATGTGAGTTCCGGTATGTGCCAGCAGTCCCATGCGGGGTCGGCGAGGGCAAACACTGTTCAGGCTCTGATTTGCAGGCACCAGGCTGGAAAGCTGAGTTCTGCGTGGCTCGTGGTTAAGCTGCAAACACAGCTCTGCACCTCTGCAGGGGCTCCTCCATGTCCTAGCCGTGTGGCATTGCCCCGGTGACTGAATCATCCCCAGCTTTAGCACTTTCACTGGTAAAATGGAGAAATCATATTAATGCCCACCTCCCAAGAGCTATGTGGACCAAGACCCCGTGTTAGGCGAGCATGGTGGTGCATACCTACAATCTCAGCTACTCGGGAGCCTGAGGCATGAGGACTGCAAGTTCAAAACCAGCTTGGGCAACTTAGCAAGACCTTAACTCAAAATAAAATTTTAAAAACCTGGAGGTACAGTATTCAGGGATGGAGCACTTGCCTAGCATGCGCGAGCCCTGGGTTCAGTCCCCAGTGTAGCAAAACACAAAAAATAAAAAGCCGTGTCGTGTAAAACCCCAGACAAATACAAAAACCAACTAACTGAGGATTCTGGGGAGTGACACGCAGGAGGAACAGCTGCAATAGCAGCGGCCGGCGGGAAGGAGAGCCCACGAGGGAGCCTCGCTGTTAGGCCCTGCCCCTGAAGACTCCCTGTTCTTAACGCAGGAAGGCCAGAACCCAGCTGGGCTGTCTGGTGCGAGTGTGAGGGCAGAGGGGTGAGGCTGCTGGGCAGGTGGAACGACCACGCATGCAGGCCCAGGCTAAGCTCTGAAAGGCACGGGTGGGCTGCACAGCCACAGCTCGGGGGACTGGAATGACAAGGGAGTCTCTGCCCAGAGGAGAGAGAACTTGGAGTGAAGGTGCCTCGACCAGTTGCATGCCAGGCAGGAGGGGGAAGAGGGAAAGGAGTAGGTAGAGGAGGAGAAGACCCCAGGAGAGGTAGAGGAGGAGGAAGAGGAATAGTAGAAGAGAAGAAAATCAATATTCTCCAGAGGATTTTAACAAGATCCAGTCTTCTAACATAACAAAATGTCCGGGATAAAAATTCAACGTTCCTTGCATACCAAGTGCCAGGAATAGCTAACCAATTCTCCAGAGAAACCAAAGGATGCCAGCTCTGCTAGCGCACAGACAGCACAGGGCATCGGCAGAGACTCCACACCTAGCTCCCGTCTCACTGTGTGCCATCGTCAGGTTGAGTTACAGAAATAAACAAATAGAACCTGATCAGATGATGCTGTCTTTAAGAAATGCACTTTACAAATGTTTGTGTAGATTAGTAATTAGCAAACTACAGGTCAGCTATAACTGCTTTTACATTTTTTAATTGTTGTAGGAAGAAAAAGGAAGAGAAAGAAGAGGTGACAGAAATCAAATGTGGCCCAGAAACCCCCGAATATCTACTTGTTAGCTGTTTGCAGGAAATGTTTGCTGGTCTCTCAAGTTGATGGATTAAAAATAAAGGAATGGAAAAAGCTGTATCAAGTATACAGTATTCATGAGAACAAAGCAGACACGGTTATGTTAATATCGAAGATCTCAGAACCAAGAAAATTACCAGGTATGAGCAGGGCTGTTATGTAATGAGAAAATACCAGTTCATCAAGAAGACCTAAGAGTACTAAATTGTATTCCCCAATGCCAGAGTTCCAAACTGTATGGGACAACAACTGATAAGACTGAAGGAGGAAATACCTGATCGTATTTGCAGTCTTGACTTCTTTCTCAGTAATCAATAAAATAACATACACGGAAAATCAGCAAGGGTAAAGAAAACCTGGACAGGACTACCAACTTGACTTTGTTGGCATTTATCAACCCTCGGAACATTTACTCTTTCCAAATGCAAATGAACACTCGCAAAATGGATTGGATCCTGGGCCATTAAAAAGTTAACCATTAGAAGACAACTAGCCGGCCTTCCTGGTGAGTGGCCACGCGGTGCAGACTCCAGGAAAAGAAAGATCTGCACTTCCCTGGCACCTACCGCCTTGTGGGCTGAGAATCAAGGACACCCCACACCCACCCCTGCTGGTTCGGAGGACCGGCTAAGTTGATAGCAACTAAGATACATAAAGCAACTAAATGTTTGTATTGTTAGGTTGATTTTGTAGACCTGGGCTGGCAGTCTGAACATCGCTTGGGAAGATGACAGTATGCAATGTAGCAAACATGGGGGATTCTCTTCTGTCTTGTCTTTGAGGCCCAATACTGTTCTCATTGTTTTGCTTTATTATGATTAACTATTTTTTTTTGTTTTATTTCATATTCTGTTTTGATTGCTTTTATTCTGTTTTGTTTTTGATTTGATTTTACTATACCTGGTGGGATGGTCAACTATTGTGAAGATAACAAGATATACTATAGTAGCTATGGTTTTCCTAGTATCTTGCTTTGAAGTTCTGTACCAGTTCTACTGCTTTGCTTTGATTGACTGTTCTGTTATGTTTTGTTGGATTTTACTGTTCTTAAAATAAAATTTAAATAAAAATTACAAAAAAAAATTAACCATTAAAGAATTTAAAAGAATACAGTGTCTATTCTTTAACCAAAAGGTACTTAACCTAGAGATTAGCAATAAAAAGGTATCTGGAAAATCTGTAAATATTTGGAAGTTAAACAAAATGCCTGTAAACAATCCATTGGTCAAAGAAAACTTAGGCCAAATAAATAATCTCAGATTTGATTTAAGAAACTAGAAGAAGAGCAAATTAAGCACGAAGAAAGCAGAAGGGGAAAAAACAAAAACTATACAGACAAGAACAGAAATGAGTATAACTAAAAATAGAATAATAAATTCACCTAAAAGTTAGTTCATCAGAAAAAAAAAAATCAATACACTTGGCAAGACTCTGACTGACTCTGGCGTATTCATAAAAGAAAGGATAAAAATTAGAAACTCCAGAAATGAAAACGAGGAGGTCACCACCTTGACTACAAATATTAAAAGGATAATCAGATAATGGTATAACAGCTCTATGTCCATAAATTAACAGTATGTATTAAATAGGCCAATCCAGTGAAAGATACAGTGACATACAATTCGCATAGAATTTGGTATTCAGAAAGGGGTAACCTGACTGTGGCTGTATTTATGAAAGAAATTGAATTAACTTAGCCAGGTGGGTTGGGGGTCCACGTAGTCACAGCACTCTGGGAGGCTGAGGAAGGACCATCACAAGTTCAAGTCTAGTCTGGGCAACTTCGTGACTTTGCAAGACCCTGTTTTAATATTTAAAAATAAGTAAGTAAATAAATAAAACAGGACTGGAGATGTCGCTGAGTGCAAAAGCCCTGAGTCCAAACATCAGTGCTGCAAAAATAAATAAATTTTAAAAATTGAATTCTTAGTTTAAGACTTTCCAATAAGCAAAACTCCAGGCCCAGATGATTTCACAGGTGAACTCTAGCAAACATGTAGTGAAGTAGTAAAACCAATTCTACCTAAGATATTCTAGAAAACAGAGGAGGCGAGAACACTTTCTGCCTCACTTTATGAGGGCAGTGTTGTTCTGATGTCAAAGAAAAGACTAAAAATCAATATACCTTATGAATATATATGCGGAAATCTTTCACAAAACAGTAATAAAACAAACCCAGCAATACATAAAAAAGCAATGCATTACGACCAAATGGGGTTTCTCTTGGGAATGCAAGGCTGGTTCAACATTAGACAATAAGTGAAAGCAATTCATCATGTTGCATACTAAAGAAGAACAGTTATATGATCATTTTGATAGATGAAGGAAAGTACTGGACAAAATCCAACATCCAGTTATGATGAAAACCTTAGCAAACTAGGAACAGAGGGTGCTTCCTCAAACTGGTGGAGGACAGCTAGAAACACTGCAGCTAACATCACTGATAGTGAGAGTTGGTGATTTTCCCCTAAGACCAGAAACAAGACAAGGGTATCTATTTACCACTTATATTCAACAATGTACTAGAAGTCCTAGCAAGTACAATAAAGTGTGAAAAAGAAATAGAAAAGAATTGGTTTGTAATTCTAGCTCCTAGGGAGCTAAGGCAGATGGATCACAAATTCAGGGTCAACCTGGGCAATTTAGCAAACCCTGTCTCAAAATAAAATATTAAAAAGGGCTGAGGATATAATTCTGTCACAGAGCACTTGCTTAGGAGGTGTGAATCCCTGGGTTCAATCTCCAGTATCACACACACACAGAGGCAAGGAGGAAATAAAACTATGTTTATTGGTGGCTGGCATGATTGTCTATATACCATAGAAAATGTTAAAATCCTTTTAAGGCTACCAAAAAGATCTCTCAAACACAAAATGATTTTAGGAAGTTCAGCAGCATACAATGCCAAAGTTTGAAAACCAGTTGTATTTCTATATATTAACAGTAAACATTTGAAATATAAATTTAAAAAACCAGTTGTATTTCTATATATTAACAGTAAACATTTGAAATATAAATTTAAAAAACCCATGTCACACTCATGTTCACGCCAGCGCTCTTTGCAATGGCCAAAAGATTGAAGCAACCAAACTGTCCATCCATAGATGAATGGATAAGAAAATGTGGCATTTGCATGTAATGTATGTATCGTCAGTCTTCTAAAAAGGAAGGACATTTTGACATATGCTTCAACTCAGATGAACCCTGAAGACAATATGCTAAGTGAAATAAGTAAATCATAATAGGACAAATACTGTTGAGCCCACTTATGTGAAGTACCTAGAGCGGTGGATTTGGTGGAGACAGAAAATAAAACGGGGCTTCCGGGGGACAAGAAGGAGGGGAATGCGGACAATTGCAGCTTTGCAAGACGTGAAAGAACTCCGTGGGTGGATGGGGGTGACGGCAGAACAACACTGTGAATACACTTAATGCCACTGAAAACTACACTTAAGACACGATGGTAAATGCCATACAGGTATTTACCACAATTTTTTAAAATTTAAAATCTCAAGTCTGAATGGAAGTTCCAGAGCTGAAAAATAGAATCTTCAGATGAAAAATTTCCTCACCAGATTTATGAAGTAAAGACACCAAAAGAAACAATTAGGGGACCTAAAGACAGCAGAGTAACACCAAGAAAAGAAAATTGAAAGAAATCCAAAAGCACCTTGGAGACAAGGGAGATACTCAATGAGCTCAATGTGTCTGTAATTAGGGAGAACAACCAGAACAGAAAAAAACAAATCTGAAGAAAAATAGTCAAAAGTTCCCAATTGATGAAAAATAGCAATTTAGACATCCAGTATGATCAGCAAAACCAAAAAACATGACAAATAAAAGTAAATGTAGAAAAATCCTAGTGGTGTAGCTGAAAAGCCAAGATAAAGAAAATGTTGCAAGCAGCAGCAATGAAAGACACTTTACAATCAGGGGACAGTAGTGTCAACTGCACTTCCTCCTCGGAATGGCAAGGCCAGAGATAAGCAGGATTAAAGGGAAGGCTTTAGATACTGAAAACCACAGCGACAACAACAACCACCGAGAAGGCTCATCCCCCGACCTGAATGGCAAGGTGGCCTGTTGTGGCTGCAGGCGACAGTGGATGAGACCCAGCTCCGGAAGACATTAAAAGCAGCCCAAATGGTAAATACATGGGCAACTTACAAATACTTCATCTTTTTAATTTCCTTAAAAGACAACTGACTGCTTAACCCAAAATTATTGTTTCAAGAGTGTGCAACTCATGTTTCTATGAAACCTATAGCAACAATAAGGCAAAGGGCAGCATGTGAAGAAACAAGTGGAACTGTGTTATGGTAAGGAGCGAAGGTTAATCTTGCTCATCAGCATGTCCGAATGAAGAATCAGCTAGGAAGTTAGCAAAGCACACTTCTAGGCATGTCCATGGGCGTGTGTCTGGAGATGATTGGCATGTGAGACAGCAAACCAAGGAAGGTGACCTGCCCTGAATGTGGTAGCATCATCCAATAGGCTGCCAGACCAGATGGAACAAAAGGGGAAAAACTTTCCAGCTGCCACAAGGCATGCCCCTCACCCTATGCTCTTCTCCCATGATGCCTCTGCTTCACCACAGACCTATAAGCAATGTAGCCAACTGATCAGGGGCTGAAAACTAAAAATCGTGGCCAAAAGAAACCTTTTCTCCTTCCAGGTTATTCTCAGGTATTTTGTCACAGCAATGGAAAGCTGTCTAACACAGAAATCTTCTTACCTTTTATGTGAAGAGTTGCAGTATTAACTATTCTGGTTCACACATTCTGGTCACCTTGGCTTCTCTAAACTCCAAACTCAGTCTGTTTGGGGTCCTGGAGTCTGTTTGCCTTCCCCCTCCTTGTGCTGGGGCCTAGAAAGTCTCTCTGGGGGAAGAAAAAAAAAAAAAGGAAATGAAAAACGAGACATACAAAAATGTGTAGGCTAAACACACCAGTTAAAAATAAGATATTATTATAAGCTTGAACATAGAAACGGTACCTGACTCTAAGCTATCTACAAGAAAGCTTTGTCAGAGGTTAAAAGAGGAAAGGGCGAAAATAGCACTGTATTAACACCAATCAAGAGAGACCGGAGCTGCTGTCATTACCCACAATCACAACAAGTATAGTTGCTTAGATAATATTGATTAAATAGGGATCAAATGGAGAAGTGAGTTGTGTAGCAAGCATACACGGAACAAACAAGGATTTTCCAGGAAGGAATGAGTTAGGAGGTTTTGTCCCCCACCCCCACTCTGGGAGAGTGATTTCTTAATGACAAAAGTGACAATTTCTCAAGAGGACCAAATCATCTCAAATACTTCTCCACCAAATAATGGAGCTCCAAAACCCGTGAAGCAAAAACTGATAGATTTGAAAGGAGAAATAAATAAGTCTGCAATTAGTTGAAGTCCTCAATACTCTTCTCTCAGTGATTGATAAAACAGGGAAAGGTGATAGGTGGCTTGCACTACCATCAACCACAGCAGGATACACATTCTTTTCAAGGGAACATGAAACAATCATCAAAACAGCTCATAGTCTGAGCCATAAAACACCTTTCATTGGATGTAAAAGGACCAAAATGATATAAATAATGTTCTCTGACCACAATAGACTTAAATTACAAATTAGCGGTAACAATATTTGGAAAGCCCTGATATGTGTGGAAACTAAAGAACTGCCTTTTAAATGATCCGTGAGTTCAAGTATAAATTACATGAGAAAAGATAAAATATTTGAGTTGAATAAAAATTAGAACATGACTTCAAATTTGTGGAATGCAATTGAAACTTAGAAGGAAAAATCAAACATTTAATGCTTAAATTAGAACAATAGGAAAAACTGAAGCCAACAATTGAAACTTCCACTTTCCAAAGCTAGAAAACAAATAAATTAAGCCCAAAGTACAAGAGAAAATAGAAAAACAATATAAAATATCTCTTCAAGTGAGAACTAATTTCTTGACAGTGTCAATAAAATTGATAAACCTCTGGTCAGATTGATCAGGGAGGAAAAAAAAGAAGATATAAATTTCCTCCATTGGATCTGGAGAATGTCCGTCACTACAGATCCTATAGATGTGAAAAGGATAATAAGTGAATGTTAAGAATTTTTGTCAATAAATTTAACAGCTGAATCAAAGTGGACAAAAAAGACATAAACTACAAAAACATACAAAAGATGCAATGCATAACCTGAATACCCCTATTAAGGAAATTGAATTTAAACACATTTGGATTGAATTTATACTTTAAAATTTTCTCAAAAAGAAAATTCCAGATCCAGAGGTTTTGGTGGTAAATCTTGTCAAACATTTGAGAAAGAATAAATGGCAATTTCATGCAAATTCCTCCAGAGAATGAGAGGAGGATAAACTTCTAAATTTGTTGTATGATGCCTGCATTACCCTGAGACCACAGCTAGACAAGCATTTTACAAAAATATGAAACTACAGACAAGATCCCTTGGAAACACCAGTGCAAAGATCCCCAACAAAATATTTGCAAATTACAAAAAGGTTAAGAATATACATTTAAAAGTACACATATAATAAATATATATGTATATGTTTTTTAATGCACACACATATATGTATATATGTTTCTGTATGTACAGATAGAGATAGTTGGATAATACCTAATAATTAAGTGAAGTTTATTCTGGGAATTTAAGAAGGCTACTTTAGTGGTAGAAAACCCCAAGATATATCAATCAAATTTAAATTGATATTCACAGACTATGGAAGGAGAACTATACGATCTTTGCAACATGTACAAGAAAAGCCTTTCATGAAATTTAGTATCCATTCACACATGTGTGCGTGCACACATACACACATGCACACACACACACACACACACACACACATACACGTACACGCCCTTTCAGCAAACTAAGATTGGAAAGGAACTTCCATAGTCCAACAGTGAGCAACAGTATCAATCTTCAGCTAATACCCTCGTTTACGGTAAAGGGTTGAATGGTTTTCTCTTAAGATGAAGGCAAAGATGTCTGTTCTAACCATGGTTACTCAACAGATTCCCAGAAGTTCTAGTCACTACAATAAAGCAAGAAAAAGAAATGAAAGACATGGTATCAGATTAACAGAACACATGCAGGATCCCTATCTGAAAATCATGAAATGCCGAGGAAAAAACCCAAAGGCCTCACCAAGTTGTGAGAAATACCGTATTTGTGGATGTGATAAAGACTTCAGTTCCCCGCAGGTTGATCTCTCGTGTTTGGGTTTTGGGTTTTGGTGCTCAGGACTGAGCCTAGGACCTGATGCTTGTTCCGCATGTCTGCACTGAGCTACACCCACAGCACCGGATCTCCAGCGTTCATATAATTCTTCTCAAAATCCCAGCAAGTTTATATTCATATACAAAATTATTCTAAAATTTATATAAAAAAGCAAAAAGAACAACAACAAAAAATAAAGTAGGAGGAGTCACTCTACCAGCTATTAGGGTTTATAGTATAGTTGTAGTAATCAAGACAGTATGATATTGGCTGCAGAAAAACACAAATTAGTGCAACATATAGAGAACCTCGAAGTAAATGCGTACGAATGTGCCCACTCCTGACTTTTAACAAATGCACAAAAGGTGTTCAACGGAGCATAAGTACAGCCTTTTTAACACAAGTAGCTGGGACAATTGGTTATTCATAGGCAAGAAAATGAATGTTGACCCAAATCTTACACGTTCTACAAAAATGAACTCAAAATAAATTAGAGGCTTAACATAAACTAAAACAACACATAGGGAAATAAACTTCAGGATATAGGGATAGGCAGAGTTCTTAGACTTAACGCCAAAAGCTTGCTTTAATAAGAAAAAAATTGATAAAATAAAACCTATCAAAATTTAAAATATTTGCTCTGCAAAACACTCAGGAGAATAAAAGGACAAGTTACAAACTGTGGGCAAATATTTTCAAAGCACATATTTAACAGAGGTCTAGTACCTAGAACACATAAAGAATTTTTAACAGTAAAAATAAACTATCCAGTCAGAATGCAGACATTTCTCTGAAGAGCATATATAGAGAGCAAATAAGTGCATGGAAAATTGTTTAAAATTATTAGCTCTCAGGGAAATGCAAATTAAAACTATAATGATTGATCATTAAACAGCTATCGGGTGGCTAACATTAAAACATAGAGATAACACCAAATGCTGGCAAGAATGAAGCAAACCTGTGTCACTCAAACATTGATGGTCAAAATGAAAAATCATTCAGTCAATCTGTGAAACAGTTTTGGTGATTCCTTATAAAGTCACCCAGGAGTTGCACTCTCGGCTGTGCATTCTAGAGAAATGGAATTTATGTTCACAGAAAATTCTGTATACCAATGTTAACAGCAGCTTTACTTGCTAGCCAAAAAGGAAACAAGCCAGATGACTTTGAGTGGGTGAATGGCTAAAAAACTGTGGTACATCCTATCATGACTATCTTGGGTAGGTCCCAAAAAGAATTATACTGACTAAACACTTCATCAGAACTAAAGAGTTTTGTTCTTCAAAAGACATTGATAAAAGAAAGACAAATATTACATGATCTCACTTTTGCATGGAACCTGAAACTCATAGAAACAGAGAGTATAAAGGTGGATAGCAAAGGCTGGAGAGGTGGGCAGAGTGGACTGGGAGAAGGGAGGAGATTAGTCCAAGGGTAGAAAGTTTCAGCTAGATAGGAGGGCGATGGTCTAGTGATGTGCTATACGGCATGGCCTATAGTTAATAATAGAAATGAACTAGATATTTCAAAATTGCTGAAAGAGTAGATTTTAGTGTTTTTACCATAAAGAAATGATGTATATATATATGAAATAATAGGTACACCAACTAGACTGATTTAGTCATTCCACAACATATCCATGTATTGTAATACTACATTGTATCCCATAAATATATATAATTATTATTTGTCAATTAAAATAAAATTTCTTTAGAAAAGAAAAAAGAATAAAACAAAGAATATGGCTTAGAAAAGGCAAAAAGAACCCACAATATGGGGAAATATTTTCAAAATGTATAACTGAAAAAGTATTCTTATCTGTAATATATCAAGATCTCTTACATTTTATTAAGAATAAAACAAACAACTTAAAACTGGCCTAAATATCTGAGTGGACATTTCACTGAAGAACATATGTAGATGCCACACAAACACCTGAAACCTGCTCAATATAATTTGTCAATAGGTAATTGCAAATTAAAACTATAACCTAATACCTTTACACATGCATTAGAATGGCTAAAATTTTTCAAATGACCATAAGATGTTGGAGATATGTGAATCAATTAGCATTGTCATATAGTGGTGATGAGAATATAAAATTGTACAGCTATTTTGGAAGATAGTTGGGTAGAATTTTTAAAGATTAAACTAAAACCTACCATAGAATCAAATCATTCTACTGTAAGGTAATTACCCAACAGAAGTGAGAGCATTTTTTCATACAGTTGCTTATACATGAATATTCACATCAGGTTTTTTTTTTACATCAGTTTTATTTGTAATGAGCAAAACTGGAAAGAATGCCAATGTCTATTACCAGCCTGAAGTGACAAATTTTGGCATTTCTTTGGAAATAATAGAATTTAGCCATAAAAAGGGAACTTGAGATACATGCACTAATGTGGATGAAACTCAAAATGATGTTGAGGAAAAGGAATCAGATAAAATAATATCGTGTATATTTTATGAATTTATTTCTATGCATATCTAGAAAATGCAAATGCAAATCTGTAGTGAAAGAGAGCAAATCATGATTGCATGAAAATTGAGGTGGAGGAAGAAGGGAGTTTTAGTGAGGTAAGAGTAGACTTCATTCCAGGGATTTAGCTCAGAGGCCTAAGTGCCTGCCTGGCAGTCACAAGGTTGTGAGTTTGATCCCTGGTACAAAAAAAAAAAAAGAGTAAACTTCATTACCTTGGTTACGGTAATGGCTTTGCAGACGTCAGCATTCACAGTCTGTCAGCATTTACTAAACTGTATCTTTTACATTTATGCAGTTTGTTATATGCAAATATGTCTCAGTAAGTCTCTTTTAAAATCCCTGGTAGGTATGATCAAGAAAAAAAAGGAAAACTCACAGCTTACTAATATCAGAAATTAAAGAAGAGGCATCACTACAAAGCCTACAGATGCTAAACAGATAAGGGAATATGAGACACTCCGTACCAACAAATTAAACTATTTGATGAAGCAGGCAAATTCTTTGAAAAGTTATCTACCAAACCTGACACAACTTGGACAAAGTAAGAATTGTCCAATATCTATTAAAGAAATTGAATTTGTTATTGAATCCTTCCTACAAAAAAATTCCAGGTCCCAAGTGCTTTACTGTACTTAGATACTATCAAACACACAATGAAGCAATACGTCAAATCTAACACAAACTCACAAAACAGAGAAAATTTCAAATCATTAGAAAATCAGTACAATACAGACACCAAAACCTGGTAAAAACATTATAATTACAAACCAATTGGCCTCATATAACACAATCAACAAAGACCAACATAATATTAGTAAAATTAATCCAGGGATGTGTCAAATGATAATAAATTGTTATTTTCTCCCTGAGGAATTCAATTAAAAAATTAACCAATATAATTTACCATATTAACAAAATAGGTGAGCAAACTATATGATCATTTCCAAAGATTTAGAAAATGTCTGATTTCATGACCCATTTATGACCAAAACTCTCAGCACACTTGAACAAAAAGCTTGATCTGATCAGAGATGGGTCTAGGATGCATCATTTTTATTGATGAAACATTGAAAACTTCTCCAAAGACTAGGAATGAGACAAGGATGTGGATACTTAACATTCCTATTCACTATTGACTGAAATTCTAGCCAGTACTATGAAGCATGAAAAATAAAAGCCATATAGATTGGAAAGAAAGAATAAACTTCCCTATACTTACTGATGCCACAACTATTTACATAAAAATGTTTAAGGGATGTACAAGAATAATCCCATTAGTAGTACTAGTAAGCACAATATCATAGTATACAAAACAATATCATAGTATTCAAAATAATACATAAAATCAGTTGCAGTTTTATTCTAGCAGGATAAAATTGGAAATGACATTATATGACATTTTAGACAGTTCCACATATAATTACATTATAACCATAAAATATTTAGTGACAACTTTAAATGTGTGCAAGATTAGTACACAGAAAGTAGAACGTATTTTCTAAGCAAAGCTAAAGTTCTACGTAAGTGAACGGTAAACTACCTGCATGCTTTGTAGACTCAATATTATTAAGACATGTGTTCTCCCAGATAGAACTATAGATTATCATTTCCAAACAATTCCAATCCAAATATCAACAGAATTTCTTATAGAATTGATGTCATTTTTAAGATTTAAATAGAAATGCAAAGGACTTAGAATAGGCAAAACAATCTTGTAAGTAAACTACTGAGTTGGAGAACTTAACTGATTCCAAAATTCTTGCAAAGTTACAATAGTCAATAGGGTGTAGGGCTGGTGGAATCATAGGCAAATAGATTAATGGATTATAATGGAGAAATCAGAGACATGCTTATCTGTACTTAGTCAGTGAATTTTTTAAATAAAAGTGGTAAGGCAACTTGTTAAGGAAAAATCTATGTAGCGAATGGGTTAGAAAACTATGTATTTAAAAATGAGCCTTGACTCCTACATAAAAATTAACTTGAGATAGATGGGTCACAAAGCTAGCATAAAACCTAGAACTGTAAAGCTTCAGCAGAATACATAGAATATCTTCATGAACTTAAGGTAGGCAAAAATTTTTTAGAGAGGGTCCTGAAACCACTAACCACAAAAAGACATATAGACAAATTAGACTTCATGAAGGTTTATAACTTCTGCTCATTCAAAGTGAACATTAAGAATTTAAAAAGCCACAGACCAGGCAAAAATATCTGCAATTCCTTTATCTGACAAAGAACTTACATCTAGAATGAAGAACTCCTATGATTCAATAATAAAATGACAAGCAAGTAATACAACAAGGCTTGAATAGATAACTTCACAAAGGAAGATATACAAATGGACAACAAGTGCATTTAGAGTTGATCAGTATTATCTGTCACCAGGAAAATGCAAACTGGAAACACAAAGAGATACCACTTCACACTCTTGCAAAAGAGTAATTACACCTGTTGTTGGCAAGGGAGTCCAGGAAGCGGAGCAACTGACACTCACCTACCTTGCCAGCTAGAGTGCACATTAACAGTACAGCCGCCTTGGAGACAAATTTTCCTAAAAACTTAAACACCCCACTGTGAAACAATTCTAGTCCTAGCTGTTTGTTCAAAAGAAAAGAGAATATAGTTGCACAAAACAGGGACAGAAGAACACAATTGGCACCACCTAAATGTCTGTTAATGGAACAATGGGCGTGCCTGTAATCCCAGCACCCCGGGACCCTGAGGCAAATGATTCTCAAATTCAACCCTCACCTGGACAATTTAGCGACCTCCTGAGCCCCTGTCTCAAAATAACAACTAGAAAAGGACCGGGGAAAAAGGCTCAGTGTGAAAGGCTTGGGTTCAACCCACACCTACACCTACATACAAAAGGATGGAAAACCTTGTTGTATATATTCACGCAATGAGATACTACTTAGCGTGTAAAAGAATGAAGAGTGAATACACACCACAGTGGAAAAGAATCTTAAAAAATACTGCTACACAAATGAAGACATAGTCTATGATAATATGTTTATGTGTAGTTCAAGGTAAGAGAAGAACAGTCTGTGGTGGTTGAAATGAGAAGAAGCCAGGGTACTAGGCATGGCTTGCGGGAAACGCAGGAACATTCTGGGAAATAGAAATGTTATCTGTCTTGATTAGGAAGGTAGCTACACAGGTATTTGTATTACTCAAAACTCGTAAAATTGTACCCTTATCTATAAATTCACTGGATGGAAATTTTGCTTCAATAAAAAATTATCGTGTTATACAACACACTGTTGTTCAGCCTTCAGTTACCATTATTACAGCCCCATGTACTCCATTTAATGTTTCAGATTTGTTCCTCTAAAAAAAGGTGCGTGACAAAACACAAAAATAAATCATAAAGCAAAAAGATAATAAACAAAAAGTCTATTAACATAATGTCAAAATATTTTCGGGAAAAATAACATATTGTTTATCCCTCTAGAAAGTCCATTTTTAAAATATGTTCTTTCTAACCATATAATTGGAAAAAAAACAAATGCTATTTGTTAGAGGCTGGTACTCTGTCTCTTGAAACAGACCAAAACAGAGTGACTGATTTAAAAATAGGCAAAGCTAATTGCTGCTGTTAGAAGTCTGTGTAGAAGCTCCCAGAGGGAGTAGGGGCCGAAGGGCCCTTGTGGGTGGTAAGTGGAGGACGCTCATTCCTTGACCTGGGTGCCTTTTCACAAGTGTATTTGGGCTGTGAGAATTCACTTTTATACATATGTCCATACGTCATGTATTTATGTGTAGGTACTTTCCTCAATTACAGTTTAAAAATGAATCTGAACAGGTTAACTATGGTGAAAGATTAGCAAACAATGGATAAACTCAAAATAGTAAAGGTTTTGGGAGAGAGAAGAGAGAGGAAGGAAAGAAGAAAGGAAGGGGAGATATTGTTCCTGACACTGACTTGGCCCTCATTCAACATCAATCGTTATGATTATTTTTGAAACACAGGTTCAGATCTTCCTAACACTTACCTGGAAAGTCCCACAGTCAGGGAATTAAGACAGGACTGTGGACTGGATAAGACCAGGTCACCTTTGAATGATTCACCTACCCCTTTACCCCTTTTACCCACCCACCCCTCAAACCCCATCCACCCCATCCATCCATCCATCCATCCATCCATTCATCTGACCCATTGAGTCTCCATCCTTCCAGTTTTATTCCCTACCTGGCCCTATCCAACTCAGTACACAGGATATGTGAGAGAACAAGGGAGACAATAAGCTAGCCGGAGGACACTGACAACCAATAGGTCAACATCTACACCCCGTGGTCGGTCCTGCAAAGATAGCAACAAGACAGAAGCAGAGACTGCAGTTTGGGGAGTGAGGTGGGTCTTTATGCTGAGGACGGAAGGCCCAGATGCTGGATGGTGGAGGCAGCTTTGAGAGAGGGTGGCAGGAGCCATCCCAAGGCCACAGACTCCAGGCAGGGACGCAAGACATCCAGGAGCAAGATGACTGGAGAAGTCCAAGGAAGGAGAGGGCTACAAGGGGAGGTGGAAGATGCAGACAGGGGCCGGCCCTGGAGGTCTCATGGGCTACAGCACTCTCTGGCTTTTTAACCACTAAGATGGGTTGATTCCTTCTAGCCCCTCTTGCAACCCTGCAAAGCATTCCCAAGTCCTTGCCTAGGGCTTGCTTTAGCCAGGTCGTGCAGGTCCCTGCAGTACCCCAGTGAGGTACATGCGAGCTCACGTCTTCACTCACTTACTGAACAAGATAAAGGGGAGAAGACTAAAGTTTGGTCAGTAAATTTCTAAGGATGGAGTTTGGGTAGCTATACTTAATTAGAGAGATGGGTGAGCCAAAATAAATGTGTTTCTCCGACAGGTACCGGATCTGAGTCTCATCAGTGAGATACACTACCCTGCAGAGCCCAGGATGGCTGGGGACTCCCCCTAGGGGACAGGGGGTATTTCCACGTTCACCTGCCTGAGACCCTGCAGCCTTCACTGGGCTCACCGAAGCCAAGAGGGGAACTGGTTACTATGCCAAGAATCATTGTCATCTGAGGGTGGAAGGAATAAAAAAATAAGTGATTTGATTTGCAGGTGGCCTC
Source organism: Dasyprocta punctata (assembly GCA_004363535.1). Classification (NCBI taxonomy): domain Eukaryota; kingdom Metazoa; phylum Chordata; class Mammalia; order Rodentia; family Dasyproctidae; genus Dasyprocta; species Dasyprocta punctata. The sequence continues at coordinate 119,622 of RJWM01002858.1, forward strand.
TGGGGACACCTGGACTGCCTTTATTTTCCTGAAAAAGTTGACTATTTTTCCCTTATCTGTTCATGACACTTATTCTGGCTGTCCTCGAATGTCCCACCACTTCAGTGGACAGACCCTCCTTAGCCTGGGCTTGATGGGCTCCTCCCCTCCTCTCCAAGCGTGAGAACCGAGCCCCTGCTTGCGTTGGCTTCACCCTGTTGATCTCCCTCACAGAGGCCCTTCTTCCCCACCCCCACCCCCAGTTGCTGAAGATCCACTGCTTGTCCTCTTCCTGTCTCTCCTTTGACTTGGCCTCCAAGACCTGGGTCCCCTGGCAGAACTGTCATCCGTTTTGCACCCAGAACCCTGACTGGTTTCTTGTTCTGAGGCTGCAGGTTGGATACTGTGGTGTGGATCCTGTTTTCTCCGTGGCTCTCAGTCCCTAAAGGTCTGGGGCTGCTTTTGAAACCTGGCTGAGCCCATGACAGCGGAAGAGGACCTGGCCCCCCCAACTCTGCCCTCCTCAGCCCTGAGCAGGGATTGGGACTGAGAGCTCCTAAGGCAGTGCGGTCTCTCCTTCCAGCCCCGCCCTGGCTGGCAAATGTCCCTGTTCCTGGGGGGAGGGCTCAGGCCTTGCCATTTCTCAAGAGGATGCCGAAGCCCTGGACACAGAGCGAGCGGCAGCTGCAGGGCCCTCGGGAAGAGCCACGGCTAGCTGGTGAAGGACCCGTCTTTTGCACTGCAGCCCAGCCCTGTTTGTATCTGGCTTTCACCTTAATTAGTAGGAGCTTTTCAGAGAAGCAATAAAACAACGACATAGCAACTTGGACAGGGCACGGAAGGCAAGAGCCATTTCAGTAATGGAGTCAGTGGAATTGCTATTCTAAAAAGAGAGAGAGTGACCACTCCGTGCTATTAAGACAGCCCAGGGCAATGTGACGCTGTCGTCTGCCCGGTTATTAAGGATAACTGATAGCTGCCCCCGCCCCCAGCCACATAGGGAAATTGCTGTTCCATGAATCCAGAGTCCTGGGCAGTGGTTCCCAGGAAATAAAGTGCTGAGCTCGGCAGTCCGGGGAGAGATGCCTGGGCCAGGGCTTCCCGCTTAGCTCAAAGACCCAGCACCTAAGGAGGCCAGCAGCTAGCCGAGCACTTCCCCCAGCTGGCCTAGAGCAGGAGAGCTGTGCCGGGCCTGATGGGGGGCGGGGAGCTGAGCTGCAGGGTCCTGGGGGTCAGGGGAGGCTGAGAGCACTCCCTCACTTGGACCACACCTCAGTGCTAGCTGCAAGGATCTGGGAGGATGTTGTAGCCAACTCCCTGGTTTGATAGGTGAGTAATTGGTCACCGCACACATATTAACCCCCAAATCTGTCTTTGCGAAGCGTGCAGAGGAGAGCTATTCCAGTGTCCAGGGGCCGACCTGAAGGTGAGTATCAGGCTCCCCTCACCCTGGATCTGAACCTCCACCTGTGTAAGAGCTGGCTGCTGTGGCCGGCTGTCATGGCTCCAGGCCAACCTCAAACTCTCAGTGGTCTTACCCAACGCAAAACAGGTGCATACCGGAAGAGAATATGGTATGCTGTGCCCTCGTCACTTTCTCTGTCACCAATGCCCAATATTCACAGCTCAAAGGAGAAGTTTATTTTGGCTCAAGTTTCAGTCAAGAGTCAGCTGGCTCGGGCAGGATGGCATGGCCAAGGGGCCTGGCAGAGGAGAGTTGGTCCTGGCGTGGCAGCAGGGAAACAGAGTCAAGGGAGGAGCTACGAAGGGCAATAGAACCTTCTGGGTTACATCCACAGTGACCATCCTCATCTAACCAGGCCCTACCTCCTAACGCAAAGTCAGCTGTAATACCCCATAATGCAATCACCTTCCAAAGACCCCTGTGAGCCCCTGAGGCTTTAGGGGGACATCCAGATATAAACCGTAACATGTAGAACAGGAGCCAGGTTCAGATCCTCACTGGGTGGCACTGAGTGAGTTCTCT
>RJWM01002859.1:0-121640 GCA_004363535.1 Dasyprocta punctata
TGTCTGTGGTATGGAAATTAAGACTGAACTGGCCCTGCTGGTGATCATCTTAAAAAACTAAAGCATATAAAAGATCTGAGGGATGCCCCAGGTAGTAACAAGCTTCCAAAACTTTGGAAATAAACCCTAATAAATCTACCTTTAAAACATAAATGCCATATTTTAATTCCAACTGCTGGAGAAATAAATGAGGCACACAGTTATAGGGAAAATAAAAATAGATATTATTAGAAAGACAAAAATTATGCATGGAAAACAAATAAGAAGCTCTGGGTCACAACTGGAAACAACCTGCTTGCTATTATACTCAGAGACTTTTCAAAATGTTATTAAGATGTATATTTTCTAAGTATCCAAATTTCACAGTGAGCAAGAAAACCCAGTCAGTAAGAAAGTTCACACTTCCCTTCTTTACTCCTTTGCTTAAAAGGATGCTCGCTAGAAATAGGCATCTGCGTCTGTCCCCAAGGGCTGAGGTTGGTTTGAAAAATAACTTCAACCCACACAAAGCTATTTTGATTTTTTTTTTTAAATGGCTGAATATTTAAGATGTTTCTATTGATACTTATTGAGGTTCAGGAACCACGGAAAGCATGAATTTCTTTGGCGGTTGGTTGGTTGGTTTCTAAATCATACAGGGCAGGATCAAGGCAGCTGAGAACATGGCTCAGGGCGGGGCCTAGACCTGGAAGCCAGACATTCAGATCCGCCCTTTGCCCAAGGTGGCCACTGTTTCCATAAACAAACCTTGTGTTCCTCCTCCCCTTAGGCGTGTGTTTGGTGAGAGCCTCATCTCTGCTGGGAGTCTTGGGAGTTAAATTCCAATGGTGGGGAGTGCTGTGAACGCTCACAATCAGCTGGGGACAGGGGAGTGGAAAAGGTGACTTGTTTGCATTTGCTCATTCCCGGGATGTGAAACTTCCAACTGCAACAATTTCTAGCTACCAACCTGGAATCACTGAACTGGAGTTGAAAAGAGGTGTACTCTTTCTTAGGAGCCTGTGGGCTGCTGGCTCCAGCAAGACACAGAACATTTCCCACCCAAGTGCCAGATACTTTCTCCCGGAGACAGAAAAACAGCGTCGCACACCCGCAACGTGGATAGAACATCAGATACTGACAGTGTGGTAAGAGAAAGGGAGAGAGGGAGGGAGGATGAACAGACATTGCTGGGTAGAAAGGAACAATTTTAAGTAGAAAACAGTCAATTAGAAAACGACATTTGAGCAAAAGCCTGAACACGGTGAAGGATGGGGGAGGAGCGTTTCAGTAGAAGAGTCTGTCAGAGGATGCACAGTAGACTTAGGTATTTACGTAGGGATTTCCCAAATGAGCCGGAGAGACACTGATGGGTTTTTCTGGTTTTTTCTAAGTTTCTAGTCAAGGAGTAATGTGCTCCTTCTGATGATTTGAGAATTAATCATGTAGGGGTGGGCAAAGGGAGAAGTTTTGCAATAATCCAGGCGAGAGGCAAGGGTAGGTTGGATCAGGGTGGTAGTTGAGAGGGTGGTAAGACGTGGTGGAACTGAACACCTTCTGAAGGTGCAGTCAATGGTCCTCCTGGCTGGTGTGCAGCATGTGGGCAGGTCAAGGAGACACTCACAAGATGTTTGCAAGGATTATGTGCGAACTGGGAGGCTGGAGTTAGCATTTGCTGAATTGAAGACAATAACAAGGAGTCAGTGCTGAAATAAAGATTAGAGGTCAACTCGAATGTGTGCTGTGTGACACGCCAATATGACACCTTAGGCAGTCAGGCATGAGTCTCGTTTCAGGGAGCAGTTTTGGTTGAAGTTAAAACTGTGTGACTATTTAAAAGACAAGCATTATTTAAATCTCTAGGACTCAATGAAAGCACCAAGCGTGTGAATGTAAACTTCTTTAAAATGTAATTATCTGAGTAACAAACACATCTTTCAGCTCCATTGTCAGTGATTCGCAAGTATAAGGTTATTGAATTCTCCTAATAATCCCAATAAGCAGAAAGTTATTGTGTTACCCTTTTACAAATGAAGAAAAAGAAGCACAGCTCTCAGATTAACTCGTCCACATTCAAAATTAAATGTTCACTGAGAGGCAGAACTGGAATTTCTTCTCAAGGTTATCCAGAACCACAGCTGCTGTTAGAGAAGACAAGTTGTCTAAAGGCCTGAGACTTCAGGCATTGTAACGTTTACAGGAAGAGAAGATGGGGTCCATCAGTAAACCTTATTCAAAGCAAGGTGCATTTCCGACTTTTCCCTACAAAGCCTGGCTATGCTAAAAAGAGAGCGGACAGAAAAACAGTGCTGTGTTTACCTTGACCCACTTCTATGCTTTTTGTAATAAGCCCATGTTACTCCTAAAATCAGGAAATCTCGTACTAAAATAACAGAAGCAGCAAAGCTGCCTTTGAAAATTAAACCTCGTTTTACGTCATTGTTTCATGCGTAAGCTCCTCCGCACGTCATTTTCTGTTTACAACACCGCTCCATGAGAAGCTACAACCATGATCACTGCAGAAAGACTGAAGTTTCAGTATGGAGTGTGAATGAGGTCTGCATATAATTTATTGTGTGAATGGAACAGTTGTGGAAATCAAAGGGGAGCCCTGTCAATTTTAGCATGATAGCAAATATAGGCTGGGACTACAGTCCACATACCTGAAGAGGTGATAGACACCCCAGGTGGCCTCTTTCTTAAGAACACAGTTAAAATAAACACAGCGGTACAGGCTGACTTGGTCTATGCAAAATACCAACCACCGCTGGGGTCTTCTCACAGTTCTTTGTAGTTAAATGCATCTTTTTAGTCATCGTGGTTGTTTAGCTTTTTTATGAACTGCTGGTTACAACTGGACATCAGAAAGCAAACTGAGTGTTACAGGGGGGCGTGAGGAATATTGGATTTAGGTTCATCAGTTCTTGGGATGTAAAATAATAATACAGGTGTAAGCTATTTTGGTCATTAAAGTGTTATTTCAAGGACTTGGAAAGAAATATTCTATTTAACATTAATAAAATTGGTAAGAAATTACTTTGTACAGTCATTAAATACTACATTTATCATTGTTCAAAAAGAGCTCTCAGGCTGGGAATTTAGTTCAGTGGTGCAGCGCCTACCTGGCAAGTGTAAAGTCCTGAGTTTGATTTTCAGTACAAAAAAAAAAAAAAGAAAGAAAGAAAGAAAAGAAAAAAAGAAAGAAGGAAAGAAAAAGAACTCTCTTCTTTCCCTCTTTTAACTTAAATGCGCTAGAAAGGAAAAAAGATAACTAAGATTCCACTTATACTTCCTAAGCTGTTTCTAATGTGATATAAGCAGTAATGATAATATAACATGAGACAGAGTGGCAAAGTGAAAATACAAGGAGTATACTGTACCTTGTTTTACCTGCAAGGAACACACACCTGACAAAAGGCAATTTTCACATCCAAGGCTGGTTCACTGCAGTAGTATAAGAAATGGAGGCTCATAAATACCTGCAGAAAGAAGGGGACAAGATTTCACAAATCACACACTTGAGAGGCTCAGGCAGGAGAAACGCTGTTTGTTTGAGGCCAGCCTGGGCTACAACGTGAGTTCAAGGGCAATCTGAACTGCATAGTGAAACCGTGTCTCAAAAAGACACACACACACACACACACACAAATTTACAAATCACTATTTTCCATTTTTTAATGTTAGAGATGTTGACATAATTTGAATTGCATCCAAGGTATTGTGCACAACATATATTCACCATAATTCTTATCCAAACCAGTGATAGGTACTTTTCATGAACTGTGAATATTAAATAATAAAAGTATCATAAGATATGTTATCTTCCATAATGATCTATAATACTACAATCATCAAAACTAGTCATAAGAAATCAAATACACATAATAAGTTAAAACAAAGCAGTTCTATGGCTCTAAATTTAAAAACAGCACGGTATTGGCACAAGAACAGATGAACGAATCAATGGAACACAACAGGGGAAACAGAAATAACCACAGATGCATTCAGCTACTTGATCTTTAACAAAGGGGTCAAAAAATACATTGGAGGAAAGGTGGTCTCATTAGTAAATGGTGCCAGGGAAATTGGCTGTTCACATTCAGTCCACACCCATATACTAAACTAAATCAAAATGGAACAAAGAACTAAATATTAAAAACAAAAACTATCTGCCAGAAGATAAAATAGGTAAAACTACTGAAGCAATAGGTGTAGGTAAGGACTTTCTCAAACAACCCCAATGGCACAATAAATAGCATCAAGAATCAATAAACAGCATCAAATCAAACCAGAAACTCCTGTGCAGCAAAGGAAGTCATCAGGACAGTGCAGGGACAACCCACAGAACAGGAAACATTTTCTTCCGGCTAGTCCTTGGACAGAGGACTAACATCTAGAATATAAAATAACTCAAAACATCGGACCCCCAACACAAAAGACCAAACCAAAACATGAGTAACTGAAATGAATAGATACTTCTCAGAAGTATCTATTAAAATAAGAAATATCTAATAAAATATCTAATAAAAGTATGAAAAACTATTCACCATGGCTGACCATTAGAGAAAGACAAATCAAAACACCACTGAGATTCCATCTTACTCCAGAAAAAATGACTATCACTGAGAAATCAAATAATAACAAATGCTGGTGAGAATACAGGGAAAAGGGAATCTTGCATCGTTGGTGGCAATGTATACTAGTACAAGCACTATGGAAATTAGTATGGAGATTCCTTAAAAAACTGAAACTAGAAATCCCATTTGACTCAGTTATTCTCCTTCTAGGTATCTTCCTACAAGCATTGAAGACATCACATTACAGTGCACCCATGTTTATAATAGCACAATTCATAATAGGTAAATCTTAGAAAAGGCCATTATGTCTATCAAAGGGTGAATGGATAAAGAAAACATGATGTTTATATATAGGAGAGTACTGTTCTGCCATAAAGAAAGATAAACTTGAGGCATTTGTCAGAAAACAGATGCATCTTGAGACCATAGCATTAAATCAGACATGCAAGCTTAAACTTCATTTGGTTTTCTCTTATATAAGAGAACCAAATTATAAAAGAAGAACAAAATAAAAGATAGATAATAGGAAATAAGGAGTCATTTTTCAAACAGAAGAGGATCAAGACATAAGGGAGACAGGACGGAGTGGAGGCCAAGGAGAGGAGTTAAGAATCAAGATCGCTTACGCGCATGCACCAGCTCCCCAGGACAAATGTGAGCATTATGTAACGGAAGCACATACCAATAAAAACTTGTAAAAAACCACGCTGTAGAGTTTATACTTGTAAGCGGATATTTACTATATAGAAAAAATACTATTAATAAAATAAAATTTATAACATATTCTATAAAAGATAAGGTAGGTATAATCTCTAAGTAGATATAACCACACAATTAAGAAACATAGGCTGTATATAAGCATTTAGCTAATCTTGGTGCAAACTACAGAGTTTTCAATTATACTCTTTTTGTATGTTTGAGATGTTTTAAAGTTTTACAAAGTTCCAAGAAAAGGAAAAGTCATCTTATGAATGACAGTGAATGACTGACCAGGTATTGGGTTATTTAGGGACAATGTAACAGCATCAAAGAAAATCACCTGAAATCTTATTCAGTTCAAACGTAATTTGTTGAACATACACTGTGTGCAAGACACAATTCTGAGAAACTACATCATTTTAAAACAAATAATAATGCAAGACTTCAGCTTCTGACAGTATGGCTTGGATATCCTGAAAACTGTTCCCAATAAACAGGATAACAGTAGGCACTATAGCAAATACAAGGAATCTCCTTCTGTCTTGTTTTTGAAATCCAGTAATGTTCTCACTGTTCTGTTTTGCTCTGCTTTACTGTTTTATTCAATGTTTGTTTTGGTTGATTTTATTCTGTCCTGATGGTACGGGCAGCAATTTTGAAGATAACACGAGGCATTATGGTAGCCATTATTGATTTCCTATTATCCTGTTTTAAAGTCCTGTATCACTTTTTCTGTTTTGTTTTCATTGGCTTTATTCTGTTTTACTTTGGTAAGTTTTATTCCCTTTAAAATAAAATTGTAAAAATTCCTAAAATGTTAGATGAAATATTCAAAGCATATTTTAAGTGCATTGCTATGTTGCAAAACAACAAAGGCAAGAAAAGTCCCACCAAGCTGAAATGCACTGGAAAGGAAGCACGCAGAGAAGCAAATGAGCTGAAGCTGCTGTTTGTCCCAGGCCATCTGTCAATGACATCTGATGACTAAAATTTCAGTTTTTTAAAGGAATGCATGCAGAGTACAAGAAACAGAACTTTGAGCTACTGTCGTGGGAAGTGACACTGGAGGAACACCAGCATAAACCTTACTAAAGGACAAAATATTTTGCATCAAAACTTGACATACGTAATTTTAAATTTAAGGAAGAATGAAAGGACAAAACTATGTAAGATGTTTTCATAAAAAGAACAATGTAGGTATTTGGGTATGGGAAAGAGAATTTCTGTCACAGAGAACAAAGCTTATTATAAAGCTGTAGTTCATATAAGAGTGTGGAACTGACACAGAGGTAAACAAACATTAATAAAATAGAAACCCCAGAAACACATGCACTCTAGGTGGAAACCTGATTATGCTAAGATTTGCACTGCAGACATTGAGAGAAAGAAGCTGTGTTACTGAGACACTTGGTCCTTAATGTGGAGGGTTAAAAATAGATCACTACTGGAAGATGATTCTCTATGGGCCTTAGCACTTCTGCATGTCTTACGAATAGAAGTTCTGGCTGTCCCCATACCAGTCGCTCTTCACAAAGGTGGTTGATCATACAGCAGACCTCCTTGAAAAATAGAGGTGGTCACTCTCTCTGGAGCAAAGAATGGGTTTGATTACTCTCCAGTACAATAAACCTGACATGTCTCTTTGGAGCAAAATCAAACAGGCTTAGTGTCCATTATAAAAGATTTGGGTTCCCTAACAGTAGGCTCCTTGGCTAGAACTCAAGCCACCATTTCCACAATAGTCACCTGACTTTCTTTGCATCACTCTGTGGGAGCTGAGGTCTGAGGAACTGCTGTGAATTCTGACACTTGGATCTTGGGCCATCTGCCGGTACTCACAGAACCATAGTGGGCTAACTTGTAACCCTGCAAGCAAAGAGCTCAGATGCTCCAGGGTTGTTGATGACCCCTAGCCCGCATTATGCAGAGAAAACAATCCTAGATGGATTAAAAACCTTAGTAAAGGTCAAACTGTAAGTATTATAAAAAATAACATAGTTGAATATCTGAGAAATATAAATATATACAAATATGTTAAGGGGTAAATAAAGTGTATCAAATTGACTGACTTGTGTTCATGAAAAATAGGATAGAGTTTTTTAAAAGTATGCCACAAATCTGGAGAAGATATTTAAAATACACAACCAGTAGGAAATTTATCTAAAATCTATAAAGAGTGCTTTAAAATCAAGAAGACAAATAACCCTCTAAAATATGGAACGCATTTGATAAAAAAAGGAAATATGAACGGGTACACTGTATTGGTTGATACTATGCCCCCCCAAGTCCTCATATACTTTGGGTGGGCCGAGTCCGGTGCTTGTGATCAGTGTGTTGTCTAGTGCTGGGATTGTTGATATGAGTGCTGCACTCGCCCAGAGGCAAAGCTGACATACAGTGTAAGGGATGCGGGTTTTCCTCTTTCTTGCTTCCACCCTCTCTCTCTGGCTTGCCAGCATGCCTTGCTGCTGTGGCGGCCATGAATGGTTGCCCTGCCATGCCACGCTGCCTTGGAGTCAACTGAGTATGGACTGAAACTCCTGAGAAATTGTAAGAAATAAGCTTTTGCTTCCTTAATTTTGGTCATCAGGTATTTTATCTCACCAATGAGTGAAAAGTAACTAAGACAGAATTTGGTACCAGGAGTGGGGTCGTTGCTGTGACTATTCCTGACCATGTGGTTCAAGAGCCTTTGGAAATGGCTTGTGGAAAGAGTTTGGAAAGGTTCAGAGATGTTGCCTGAATGTGTAGAGCTGGAACAGCTTAGGTGGTTCTGTATGGGAGATTCTGGTCAGAGCTCAGGTGACCAGAAGGCTGATAGAAAGCCTGCTGGTAAAGACCAGGCTTGGGTGGTTTCTGCTGGGAAAAAGGACTGCATTGATCGTTGGACTCCACACAATGTGTGTTATGGCTTGGCAGAAAGTTTGTCTGCATTCAGTCTGTGCCCAGAGATTTTGCCTGAGACTGAGATTAAGGGCAGAGGCCGATTAGTCTAAAAAAGGAAATTACAAGGCAGCTTAATGTTGAAATGGTGGCCTGGCTGTTGTTGGGGGCTTTTAGTCAGATTTATGTTGCAAATCAAGAGCAAAGAGCACAGCATGGTGATTTAAAACATGAGTTTGGCCAGCAAGCTGTGGACTGTAAAAATAGGGCTGAGAACTCAATTGCCAAGAAGGAACAAAGGAATAAAAAAGACGGCCTGAGGACATCCCAGGAAGCAGCAGGTCTCCACCTTTTGCAGCCTTAGGCCTCAAAAGTGAAAGAGTTTGCCCAGAAGAAAAAGTCATAGAGTGCCATGCCCTGCAGTGGGAACAGAGGTCACAGGAGGTTTCAAAAGGGTTGTGGTCACACTAGGTTCTAGAATGGAGGTGGCCACCAGATTCCAGAATGGTGGTGGCATAGAGAAGCTGTTCCTCACAATCAGGTTCAGAGAACTCAGCGATCCAGGCAGTTGACCCCTACAGCCAAAAGAAAGGAAAGCCTGGCTACTGCTCCAACTGGCAGTGGACCTTGGTGGCATCCATATGGCACTGGTTTTAGGTGCAAGAAAAATGCACAGAAAAGGCTAAGGCAGCTTCTGCCTCGCCTGCAGAGGGCAGTGTGTAAAAATGTAAGGGTGAAGCCAAGGAACATGAACGTTCAAGGAAAGCTATGAAAGTTAAGACCCCTGAAAGTGCCACAGGGGTGGAATCACTCAAGCCTTTTGGAGCTTGCAACCAGATTTCTTCAAATGCTGAGCAGAGAACTCCAGGACTTAATGTTTGCCCTACTAGATTTTGAACTTGCTTTGGTTCCAGTGCTTTGTATTCCCCTATTTGTAACTTTTGGAATGGTAATATTTACCTTGTGCCTTTATATGTTGAAAGTATTTAATCTCATTTTCATTTGTATGGGGAGTTACAGTTAAGAGTTTGCCATAGATCTCGGAGGAGATTTGGGACTTGGACTTTTCAACAGTGCTGAAACTGTTAGGACTTTGGCAACTCTTGAAGATGAACTAAATGTCTTTTGTAGTAAGGATGTGCATGAGTCCTTGGGGGTTCAGGGGTGGAATGTATTAGTTGATACTATGTCCACACAGGTTCTCATATACTTTGGATGGGGCTGAGTCTGGCGTTTGTGATCAGTTTGTTGTTTAGTGCTGGGATTATTGATGTGAGTGCTGCACCCACCCAGGGGTGGAGCCAACAAACAGTGTAAGGGAGGCGGGTCTTCCTTTCTTGCTTCCACCCCCTCTCTCTCTCACTCACTCATCAGCACGCCTTGCAGTTGCAGCGGCCATGAATGGTGGCCCTGCCATGCCACACTGCCTTGAAGCCAATTGAGAATGGACTGAAACTCCTGAGAAACTGTAAGAAATAAACTTTTGCTTCCCTAATTTTGGGCGTCAGGTATTTTGTCTCAGCAATGAGTAAAAAGTAACTAAGACAGTCCATAAATACATGTGTCAATTAAAATTGCATTCAAATATTATTTTATGCTCATCAAATTGTGAAAAGTTGAGGAATATGATGGCATTATGAATTTCCAATGAAGTTTATCAGATGGGAATATTTATAAACTGTGGATAGCTATACAATTGAAACTCAATTTAGGAAAAAAAAAAAACAGAATTACTTGTTAAAGTTCTTCACAGTCTAAAATTCCATGACTTGAGATCTACACACACTCCAAGAGAAACTCTTGGGTTTTACTATCAGGTACATGTATAAGACAGTTCATGACAATATTTCTGTAACAAAAATTAGATAATAAGAAAAGATATATGCAGAGTCCACCAAAAAAATGTATACACACTTCAGGAAAAAAAATAATATGACATTTTTCAATAGACTGTCATACAGGGAACCATGAAGGAAGCTGTGCCTCACAGAAAAGTTACTTCATGGCCAGCCCTTAAAGAAGATATTGAAAATGCATGTGCAGCATTCTCAGTGACAAAGGTTACTCAAGCAACAGTTCACCATACTAATAAATATCTGGAAGCTAATGGGCACCACTTTGAGCACGTCTTGCAATTGTAGAGGCCAAAGGTGAGTTATAGTAATCTCACGATGTCTCAATAAATTTAGCATTAAATTATTTGCACAAGCTTTTCTTTTCCTGAGGTACATAGATATATTTTTGACACAACCTGTATTCATAGAACAAAAAATGAATAAATAAATTTTGGTATGTTCCTTTCATGGTCCACCATCAAACAATGAAATGGTTGAGTAATGAGTATAAACACAATAAATATGTCGTGAATGTGACAAAGAAAGTTTGAAAATACACAAAACACAACAACATATTATTTAAGAATACTGCTTTACTGTAATGAAACTATTTTAAAAAGCAAAAGACTAAAGAAAAAATTCAAGAGATCAGATCTCTCCTTGAGAGATGAAGAATGCTAGAGAAAGAATTGATCTCATAATGTTGGATCATGAGACCAGAATGTGCTTAACTTAGGAAAAACTTTCAGGCCCATTTCAAACCAGGCTGTGGATTGGGCATGACTTGAGCTTGCCCCACAGCTGCAAGCTTAGTCCACATATGTTGATTGTAAGAGGCAGTGGGCCCTACTGGGCTGTAAGGAAGATGCTGAGGGTGCACCCTTAGAAGAGTTGAGTAGTTCTTGTAGCACTCATTTAATTCTCATGAGAACGATTTGTTATGAAAGGAACAGGATTCACTTTCTGCATGCTCTGGCTTTATGTCTGGCTGTACAATCACTCCCTGGCAAGTTCTACCAAAGTAATGTCGTCTACCATGAGGTCCTCACTGGAGCCAAGTCAGTGCATGTCACGCCCTTGAACCTTCAGAACTCTGGGTTAAATAAATTTCTTGACTTGTTAAAAGTATCCAACCTTGGTCTTTCATTATAGGACAGGAAACAGACCAAAACAAGTCCCAGCAACAATATATGGAAATTTATGTGTCTGACATTCCTGTCAACTTTTGATATTATCAATTTTCTAAATTTTAGTCACCCTAGTGGAGGATTAACCATATCTTGTTATGATTTTATTTTTAATTTTTCCGATGACTAATCATGTTAAGAAAAATGTTCATGTGGTTATTAATCATTTATTTATCTTCCTTGGTGAAGTCTCTTTTGCAGTTTCATGCCCACTGAATGATGAACTTGGTGGGGTAAGGTCTTGTTAATCTTTTCATTCTAAAAAGGTCTTTTGATCTATTCCAAATAAACATCCTCTATTAAATACATGTTATGAATATCGTCTTTCAATCTATGTCTTGTGTATTAACCCTACTAGTTTTGTCCTTATGTGAGTAGATTTTAAGTTTTACTTATTTTATTCTTTTCCTTTTATGGTTTGTTCTTTCTAGTTTTGCCCAGGTTTCTGGAGATTTTCCCATACATTTTTCTTGTGAGCTTTATATTCTTCATTTTGCTTTTAGGTCTGTGATCCATCTCCAGTTAATTTCAATCCACCATGTAAAGACGATGTTAAGTTCATTTGTTTCCCTGCAGATAGTAATTGTTCAAGCACTCTTGGTAAAAAGACTTTTCCCTCCATATTTGGTTGACTGGCTCAAAAAAATCAACTGTATATATGGATGTCTTTCTAGACTCTACTCCACTGATTTTTTCCTAATATCCTGTAATCTTGAATGCTGTATCTTTATAATGAACCTCGAAATTAAGTCTTCCTTTTTCCCCTTCTGGGTGCAGTGGGCTTTACTGATGGTGCACAATGAGCCAGGGTGTCGCGTCCTTCTCTAGCCATGTTCTGTTGACAAGGTCCAAACATGGAAGAAGATAGATCTTCAAGGAGGACGTCTTCTAAGAAAAGGCCGCAGCATAAAAGTTGGCTTTGCGGGAATGGGTTAACATTTTTGGGGAACTATAACGTTAACTTGTACTCTGATCTAGTTTGGAGGATTTCTTTTATTTTCTTTCCGGTGTACCAAATTAGTAAACAAACTATAGAAACTCCCTAAGAACAAAGGGATAATCAATGAAACGTTTTTTCTTACAATTGATGATCTGACATTTGAATAGGACTAAGGAGATTAAGATCAGACCAAAAGTTTGGGAGCCCTTAAAGATAATGATAACTATCAGTTGGCTTGGGCTGTCTGGGAGCCTCCCTATAGAGATGCTAATGTATTGCTATAGAGATGAGATGGATAACACATTTTTGTAACTGTAGGGACATAATGGGGAGATAAGGGGGTTAATTTAGGGCTAGGTATACTCTTATGTTTTATAGGCTTTTAGATAGGGACACCATTAGAGAGTACTTGTTAATAGTACAAACACACTTCTAGGCTTTTAACTAGGTATAAATTTTATGACTATGCTAACTAATCATATGACTATAGAAACCATGTTATTAGAGACATTCGTTGCTTTTCTTTTTTTTTTTTTTTCTTATCTAAACTTTCGACCCTCGCCAAAAAGGGGGTATATAACACCTTGTTTGAGCTTACAATAAACGAAGCAGATTCACACAGTCTCTGAGCTGTTTGTGTGTCTGTTATCCACGCGCCGACGCTCAGCCCACCTTCGGGGACTCTGTGGACCTAGCCCGGCTGGACCGCGGCACCAGGGCTGCCTAGATTCCCCCCCTTCTGCAAGGGACCCCAGATGGAAACTGTGAGGAGGAGAGATGGTCATTGTTGGGGCTGAGTGGGGCAAGGCCTCTGTCTCCCTCCTTGGTCTCACTGGGCTGTGGTGGGGGGCTGCTTACTTATGGGAGGCCATGTGGACCATGAGGTCCACCACCCTGTTGCTGTAGCCAAACTCATTGTCACACCAGGAAATGAGCTTGACAAAGTGGTCATTGAGGACAATGCCAGCCCCAGCATCAGAGGTGGAAGAGTGGGTGTCACTGAAGTCACAGGACACAACCTGGTGCTTTATATAGCCCAGGGTACCTTCGAGGGGGCCCTCTGATTCCAGCTTCACCACCTTCTTGATATCATTATATTTGATCACTTTCTCCAGGTGGTAAGGCAGATCCATGATCTACACGCTAAGTGTGGACACATGGAAGGTCATGCAGGTGAGGTTCCTGTTCAGCTCTGGGAGGACCTTGCCCTTGGCCTTGGTGGGCACAGGGATGATGTTCTGGGCAACCCCATGGTCATCATCCCACTGCTTCCCAGAGGAACTGTCCACGGTCTTCTGGGTGGCAATGATGGTGTGGACTGTGCTCACGAGTCCCTCCACAAGCCAAAGTTGTCATGGATGACCTCGGCCAGCAGGGCTAAGTAGTTGGTGGTGCAGGAAGCATTGCTGACAATCTTGAAGGAACTGTCACACTTCTCGTGACCCACACCCATCACACACATGGGGCATCGGCAGAAGGGGTGGAGATGATGATCCTTTTGGCACCAGCCATCAAGCGAGCCCCAACTTTCTCCATGGTGGTGAAGCCACCAGGGTGCTCAACCACATACTCAGCACCAACACCACCCCCCACTCAATGTTGGCGGGATCTCGTTCCTGGAAGATGAAGATGGTCTTTCCGTTGATGACGAGCTTCCCATTCTCAACCTTGAAGACGCCATGGAATTTTCCATGGATGGGATTTTACTGGACCATGTAGACCACGCAGTTGAGGTCAATGAAGGGGTCATTGATGGCCACAACATCCACTCTGCCAGAGTTGAAAGCAGCCCTGGTGATCAGGCACCCAATAGCAGCAAGACATTCACTCCGACCTTCCCGGGAAGAGTGGCCATCTATCTGTTGCACAGGGACAGAGAACTGAAATTAAGTCTTCCAAATTTCTTCTGCTTTTTTTTTGAAGCAATATCCTCAGTCTCTGCATTTCAAGTGAGTGTTAGCAACAGCTTGACATTTTTAAACTTCTGGAACTCTTGGGTGGTTTCTAATAGAGCTATCAATCACACTAGAAGAAATAGACAATATTGCACATTTTTATCTGTTACCATAGTGTATTTATGTACTGAGCTTTGTTCCCTTTAATTCCTTCAGAAGTGTTTTATAATTTGCATACATGAACTTTGTGCATTTTTAAAGTTCATTCACAAATATTTATCCAGTTTATGCTATTATACATGTTCTAATTCCATCTTTCAAATGCTTATTGCTAAAAACAAAGTTCAGTTTTATAAATGATCTTATATTCTACCAACACGACTAAATTCACTCATTAGGCCTAGTCAGTACAATGTAGGTTGTTTAGAACTTTACACACAGATGGGTTATATGCAAATGGAGACAGTTTCACCTTTTCCTTCTCATTCTGCTTTTTCAAGTCCAATTGCCTTGACCAGTCTGTCCTGCACAAGTGTGAATAGAAATGATGAGATGCTCGCTACCTCTGGCTTTCACAGATTTACTTCTTCCATTTACTTTCAGTGTCATTATGGACCATTATTGAGTTCAAGTTACCCATTATATAGTATCATTTGTTTTCCATTCTCCCACACATTTTTCATTCAATTTTTCCTCCTTCACAGAATCTTCTATAAAAAAACTGGATATCTTCTTGCTGTTCCATTTTATTTTATCTAGCTGTTTATTAATTACACTTTTTTCTTCTCTTTAGTAGTTGTTCTAGAATTAATAATATCCATTTTTAATTTATAATTTCACTTCAAAAAATTTTTTTATTGGTACTGGGAATTGAACTCAGGACCCTGTGCTTGCTAGGCAGGTGCTGCACCACTGAGTTACATCCCTGGATCTCAGATAATGTTATTGCACTTCAATGCATATGCTTCTAAAACAGAAAGTAGTATTTTTTTATATTTTCCTCTGGTTCTTTGACCCCTTACTATTTAACATTTTACACACACACACACACACAGAGTATGAACCCCATAATAGATTGCCATTATTATTCGCAATAGGTAATTTTATTTTTAAGAAATTATATTTTATACTTACATATTTTGTGTGTTTAACACACCTGTTAAAAAGTTTATTGTTAAGCATGTATTATTTTGATGCTGTTAAAAATGTGCTCATTTCCATCTTCACATGTCCCTCTCTGGCATTCAGACTGTGTCATTCCATTGTTTTGCCCTCATCTTGCAGCCAGCACTACATGTAGGAGTTTTCCCCCAACCACTCTGATTTTTCTGTCTTTCCACAGCGCTTTGTCATAATACTTCAATTATGAATGTACATGATTCTATGAACTGTTCATATACCTGCCCCATAACACATTCTTAAGGAAAATGAGAATGTTGTATTCTTATTCCCCACTCCAGCACCTAGCACTGTTCTTAGCACACAGATGAGTCAAGGTAATGCTTTTTGAATGAAGGGAGATATAGTCGACAAAAACGTCTTTCCTTCTCTACCACAAATCTAACTATTAGCATTACTTCTTCAAATTGAGAACTGAATCTTCAATAAGTTTGATGCTGACAAACTAAGAATGAAAAGTTGGCAGTTGTGAAAGTATGAAAAAGTCCAGTCACAGACAACCTCAAAAATGTTCTCTGGCAGGGCTGCTGCAGTTCTGGGTTGCTGAAATGGGCATGTGGGAAATAATAGCATCCAGCCCACCACTTGAAATAAACAACGTGTTTTAATTTTTAATGACTGAACAATCTCACTATGAAAAACATTTTGACCTTTCCTGGCTTGCATTACAATGACTAAAAATATAGCACCACGGAGGAATGAATCTCTTAAATCACTGCGGAAACTTCTAGTTCCACAAAGGGACATTAAAAGAAAAGGAGTGTTTAGTATGATAATCCTGAAGAGTTACATAAAACTTGCTAGCAATTCATCTTCTCCTTTATAGCAGGGCAGAGGGCATTTGGTGCCATTGCACAGAAAGAGTAGAAGTAATCAGGGGCTTATTTGGTGGTGTTCCAACATCAAATTAGTACTGCTGGCTTGAAAGGGAAGGAGATGATAATTTGAGCAGTTTATGCTTTTAGTTATTTGAGTTCTAGAAAACACCTGCATGCGGTTTCTTTCTATGTACTCTACTGAGTTTCTCCTTATGTGCCTCCATGAGTGTCTTGGTTACTTTTCTCTCATTGCTGGGACAAAACATCCAACATCCAAAATTAGGGAAGAAAAGGTTTATTTAGCTTATAGTTTTTGGAGTTTTCAGTCCATAATCAGCTGGCTGCAAGACAGGGTGGCATGGCACTGGGGCAACACTTCAAGGGAACAGCCAGAGAAAAGAAGAGAAACAAATCTCTTCTCCTCCCTTATATTGGACAAAGCCCACCACCCACCCCACCCCCAAACCCATCCCCTGCCCAGGGTGGGTGCATCACTCACAAAATCTCTGGGTCCTTCTCTTGCACAGGATGAGGATATTTACAAAGTAAGACCCTTGGCTCCCTGCTGAGTCTCTCAGTTAAACTTCTAAACTTCTCAAATTGACACAATATATCAACCATAACAATCCACCCCTTGTCAACTTGGCAACCAGAAACTTTTCTTTACATCAGTCTCCAGATACAAATACATGCTAATTCTTAACATTTTGCAACTTGAACATTATAACACAGCTTAACAATCCTCAAGAACCAGCATTAAGTCTATCAACATTATATTACATTAGAAAAATAACATTTTGTCCTTGGACCCCCCCCCCGCAAAGACTCAAGTACATCCCTTTATGCAAAAGGCATTTAGTCCATCTGCAAGAGTTGCCAAAGTTCTAACAGTTTCAGCATTGCTGAAATGTTCAAATCCCAAGTGCCCTCCAAGATGGAAGGCAAACTTTTAGCTGCATATCCCTGTACAAATGAAAACAAAGTTTAACATTTCCAACATGCAATGGCAGGAGGTAAACATTTTCATTCCAAAAGTTACCAACAGAAGGGTACAAAGGACTGGGGCAAAAGCAAGCCCAAAACTCAGCAGGGCAAACATTAAGTCCTGTTGCTTCAGCTGCACCATTTGAGACAATCTATGGCAAATGGTGAGCTTCGGAGAACTTGTGAGACTCCACCCCTATGGCATTTCTGGTGGTTAGGGATCCCAGGGCTTCTCTCCTGGGCTGGCTTCCAAACCTCTCAGGTTGACACAATGTATCAATCATAACAGTTAGTTAGTGGATAGTTTAAGAAAAGCAATATGCCAAGTTGTGTACATGTGACACACTTAAGAGTTTATTTAACAGCTACCCTAAAGAATGTAAGTAACTAAGATGGGTCTTAACAAGCTGGATCAATACTGTATTGGTTGGACCCTGTGTCCTCTTGTAATTTGGAAGGGGCTGAGTCTGGCATTTGTGATAGGATTGTTGTCTAGCACTGGGATTGGTGATGTGAGTGCTGTACCTGCCAAGGGGTGGAGCCAACATACAGAGTAAGACGGGAGGAACGAGGGTCTTCTGCTTTCTCTCTCTCGCTGGGTTCATGTGCCTTGCTGTTTGGCAGCCACCATGAATAGCTGCCCCACCATGCCACCCTGCCTTGGAGCCAACTGAGTATGAACTGAAACTCCCAAAAAACTGTAAGAAATAAATCTCTCCTTCCCTGATTTTTGGGTGTCAGGTATTTTGCCCCGGCAATGAAAATGCAAAAACTCAGATCATTCTGGATAGATCTAAATTCTCACATTTTGACACTGAAATTCAACATATGCAAGGAAAGAACTATTGATTATCAAAAAATAAAGTTCCAGCAGTTTCTAAGTTGGATTGATGTACAAAAAGTACATTATCTATAAGTAATTCTATACTTGCTGCTTATCAGACTTATTATAAATGACTCCCTTACCAGCCAGCATGCACATGCATAAAAATAAAAATATTACGAATTCCAAAAATATTCTGTTTCTTCCATGCTCAAAAGAATTCTCCCTACTCCTGCGTATGAAAAAGGCTAAATTATATATATATATATATATATATATATATATATATATATATATTTGTCTGTTAAAGAGCTGATATGGAACACTGAATTAAGTTGAAATTTCTATTACAAACTTTGCATACAATTACTTCAAAATATTACTAACTCTTTAGGCAAATGTACTGTTATTTAGACCAGGGAGCAGCAAACTGTAGTCCATCAGCTGAATTCAGCTCAGATCTTTTCTTTTGTTTGTTTACTTTGTTTTTTGTTTGTTTTGGTCCATAAAATCTTATTGAAACTCAGCCCTGCATCAGTTTTCAGACTGTCCAGGGCTGCTTTCATACTAAATGACAAAGCTGAGTGATTGCAGAAGGGATTCCATGGCAGGCAAAATTTAAATATCATTTGATCCTTTATAGAAAAGGTTAGCCAATGTCTGATTTAAAGCATTCTAACTCAAGAAATACATCATTAACCTCAGTAGAAAGGCCAAAATAATTGAATATGTCATATTTCTAATTAAAAATATTTCCTTTAAGATTTTCTGGATTCTTGACAAGATGGCAGAACAGTAAACAGCAGGGTAAGCAGCCTCCCTGAAAGACACCATCCAGATGCTGGAATATAGCAACATGGGGAAGACAACAAGGAGGGAGGCGGGTCCTCCGGACCCAGGAAGAGTCTAAAGTGAGAATTGAAGCCCACAGAAAGAGTGGAAAGAGGCACTTAGACAAGGAGGGCAGTGGCTGGTGGCGCCTCTGCCATGAACCAGACCCACTCTGTGAAACGAGTTGCTGGAACCTCGGGACGCAAGGTCACAGTGCTGCAGCTGCAGCAGCGGCAACGACCCTGGAGGCCTCTGCCCAGAGAGGCGACATTGGAGGAGAGTGGCAGCAGACAGGGGGAGCAGACCTGGGGGCCTAGACTGGCTGACAGTGAGCAGACCCCAAACCCCCGTGAAGGAGAGTGAGGGACTGGCAGCCATTTTGGGGCCAGAGCCGCCCCTAGTTAGGCACAGTCCCATGGAGGTTGCTCTGACCAAGACCTAGAGGGTCCCGGCGGGTGACCAGCTCAGTCTTGAGACCACGGCTCCACACATGCCCTAGGGGTGACAGTGGAAGATTCACGGATAACCAGCCCAGCTTCCCAGGTGGCGGCCCCACCCCTTGCACACTGTACCAGACATTGGGGAGCTGAGGCGAGCTGGGGAAAGGCAGAGGACAGCGCTGTAACAGCGCACCCAGTGTTAACCAACAGATATCCACAACCAGTACTGGCTAGAAGAACCAGTCTAACCTTAAGAAATTACAGACAACACGAGGAATACCAAGATCCCCGGTACACACTTGTCCAGAACAACCCAGGTATATGTCAAGACAAAGAAGCGAAAGGCAGTCTCTGGCCTCCAATCCAAGCAGAACAAACCCAGGAGAAGTAAATGCAGAAGAGGTCAGGAGTCCCACAACTAAAGACTTTGAGGTGATGACAACCAAAGTAAAGAGACAACTTCATGAGGCCATAAAAGAACTTAGAACAGAAATACTAACTCAACTAAAAGAAGAAATGAAAAACATAATAAAAGAATTGCTAGGCATCTCTAAAGGAGACATAGATAAAAAAAAAAATGGAGCATAGGAAAATGAGGGAAACCTGGAATGAACAATGCAAAAAAGATTTAGAATACATGAAACAGATTCAAAGAGATTACCAGGAAATCAAAAACTCTAATAAAAGTTGGCAAAACCACCTGAAGGAAACTAAAGATAGACTTTCAAACCTTGAAGACAGGTTTGCAGCTTGTGATTGTGAAAGGAAAGATCTCTTAAAAATAACAAGAAACCTGGAAGTAAAAATACAACAGCTGCAAGACAACCCAAAGAAACATAACTTAAGAATAAAAGCTGTGAGCGAAAAAGCAGGGGTCAATGCAAATCAAATTAAAGGCCTATTTACAGAAATAATTTCAGAAAACTTTCCAAGCATGGGAACAGGAAGTGACTTTCAGATAAGTGAAGCATATAGAACTCCAGCTAACCATAACCAAAATATACCTACACCCAGACATATAACAATCAAGATCCCAGAAATTTAACACAAAAACAGAATATTAAAAGCTATTAGAGAAAAACAAACAGATCACCTACAAAGGAAAACCCATCAGAATCACGACAGACTTCTCAATACAAACCATCAGGTCAAGAAGAGCTTGGAGTGAGGTATTTCAAGCACTGAAAGAAAACAGCTTCCAACCCATATTGATGTACCCTGCAAAACTGTCTTTCAAAATCAATGGAGAAACAAGATACTTCCACAACAAAGAACAACTAAAGGAATTTATGACAACCAAGCCAACCCTACAAAGAATACTGAAGGACATTTTAGAGAGAGATAAAAAAGTCCACAGCTCCAAAAACAGGGGCAGAGGGATATCACTGAGCAGGGCAGACAAATGAATAACCCATCATCAGGATTTGAGTCCAGTATTGTTTTCAATGAGCTGTTTAGTTTAATCTTATTCTATCTCGACCTGCCTAATTTCATTATATATGATGATATAGATAGCTATTTCAAAGATAACAAAATATATTAGAGAAGCCTTTATTGATATTTGATCACCTTGTTTTGAAACACTGTATTGCTTTCATTGTTCTGTTCTGAGTGATTTTAACCTATTTTGGTTCATTTGATTGTATTATAACAGATGACATAGGCAACTGCTTAGAAGATAATATGAGGTATTATAGAAGTCAACACTGCATTACTATACATTGCTTCCACTGTTTTATTTCTTATTGGTTTTATTCTAGACTATTTTGTTTAATTATATTAGGCTCGATGGTATGGGCAGTTATTTTGAAGATAACAAGAGGTATTACAAGGGGAAAGGAGGAAAGAAGGAAGGGAAATGGAAAAAGACATAGATTTATATGTGAGTATACATAAGATGGTCAAAATGACTGTACTACTAAATGCATCAACTATGGAGACAGAACAGTTATATGATTAGATCAATTTTACATGTCTGTATCAGTCAATCTGAGCAACCCCTTTGAAGGTAAAAATATACAATGTTACAACCACTGTCAAATTCCATTCATCTCATTTTGTAAATCTATAATGTTACAATATCAGATTTGTCCTTGTTGTTTGTAGGTCCCTTTTGCATTTTCTCTTTTCTGTGACCATTGTTTTATTTTTTATTAGCATTATTCTGAACTATTTTGTTTGATTATATTAGGCCTGATGATATGGGCAGTTATTTTAAAGACAACAAGAGGTATTCTAAGGGGAAAGGAGGAAAGAAGGAAAAAGACATAAATTTATAAATAGGTATACATAAGATAGTTAAAATGACTATATTATTAAATGCATTAACTATTGAGAAAGAACAGTTAATACTCATATGATTAGATCAATTTTACATGTCTATATCTGTTAATCTGAACAACCCCTTTGAAAGTAGCGATATGCAATAATATAACTACTGTCAAATTCCAATCATCTCATTTTGTAAACCTATAATGTTATCATATTGGATTTGTTGTTGTTGTTTGTCTCTTTTGCTTTTTGTTTCTCTTTTCTGTGTCGATTTTCTCTTAAATAAAAAAAAAAAGATTTTCTACCTACAAGTATTTTTTAAATATAATTCATGTATCAGATGAAAGTAAAATCTTCTAATTTTAATTAAAAAACATAATTTTAATTTTAAAAAATTATGCTGTATAACCAATCAGAAGGAAACTACTTATCATCTAGGACAGAAACAAACACAAAACAAGATATTAATATGTGACCTTCTTAGTTACTTTTTACTCATTGCCAAGACAAAATACCTGACGCCCAAAATCAGGGAAGGAAAGGTTTATTCTTACAGTTTCTTGGGAGTTTCAGTCCATAAGTTGGCTCCAGGGCAGCATGGGATGACAGGGCTACAGTTCATGGTGGCTGCAAGCTGCAAGGCACGCTGGCGAGGGAGAGAGAGGCGGAAGTGGAAGCACAAGAGGAAGACCCGCTTTCCCTTACATTGTATGTCGGCTCCACCCCTGGGCGGGCACAGCACTCACATTGCCAGACAACAAACCAATAACAAACCAATAACTCAGCCCCATCAATATTATATGAGGACTTGGGGTACATAGCATATCACCCAATACAGTGACAGTTAATGGAGTGTGTCAACTTGAGTAAGACACAAACCACTAAATTGAAGCAGCATAGCTCAGGGTGCAGCTGAGGAAACTTACTGAAGATGGAAGATCTACCCTAGGTAGGTTTGTTGTCTGGATGCAAGTTGCTGGGTAGTGACTCCAGTACACTCCAGGGTTCTACATCAGCTTATCTAAGACCAAGAGAAAAGATGGAAGATCTACCCTAGGTAGGTTTGTTGTCTGGATGCAAGTTGCTGGGTAGTGACTCCAGTACACTCCAGGGTTCTACATCAGCTTATCTAAGACCAAGAGAAAAGACCAGGTCATGCATATGTGGAACACAACCTTAGGCCTTGCCCATCTAGTATGCCAAAGCACCCACTCTTAAGACCACACCACGACAAGAAACTGAGCACCCTTCCTGCCCAACTACAAATTCCAAATAACACTCAGAGAAGACAACTTGCAACCCTGCTCTAGTAGAGACAACTACAGAGCACAACCAGCAGCTCCACTTGGCATCAGAATCCATTTGGTGGCCTCAGCAGACTGTAGAATACAGCTAGAAATGCTATTCAATGTCAGAGCAAAGGAAGTGGCAGGGCTGTAGTAGAGAACTCAAATCAAGGTCTACTCATCTGGGGTTGCTATCATCTGATCCATCCGGAATCCCAGACTAAACAGTGAAGATCTTCTTACCACAGAGCACCTGCAAAGGCTGGAAGAGATGACCATCCTCCCTAAAGTACAGGTAAAAACTCAAGGGTTATGAAGCATCATAATCAGAGAAATAAGATACCAACAATGGAAACTAACAGGTCCAGCAGTGGACCTAGGAAAAGTAAGAGTTCTATTAAATGACTAGTAAAAACATTCAGAATAATACTCCTAAACAAGTTCAAGGAATTCCAAAAAATCATAGACAGAAAATAAATTGAAATTTGGAAAACAGTTCATGAACAAAATAATAGGCTTGACAAATACATAGAAACATTTTTCAAAAATCCTAGTGACATATAATATGATAACTGAAATGAAATATTAAATAAAAAGCTTCAACAGAAGACATGATTAAACAAAATAATCCATCAGCTTGAAGACAGAGCATTGGAAATTGTCCAATCAGAGGAAGAAAAATGAAAAAATAATGATGAAAACCAATGGAAATTACTGAATACTGTTGATCAAACTAATTTTGCATAATGCAAAACCAAGAAAAAAAGGAGATGGAAAAAAAGCTAGAAACCATATTTAAGGAAATGATGCCTGAAATTTTTCAAATCAGAAAAAAGATAAAAACATCCAGGTACCAGGGTTAGCAAGAACAATGGCCACAGCAGCAAACAAGCCCAGTTTGGGAACCAGCGCCACGTGTGAGCCTCTGGCAGACCAGGAACAGCTAGACCCAAACCTCTCCCTGTGAGTCAGCACCATTTGCAGACTGGGGTTAGAGAGAACAATGGCCACAGCAGCAAACAAGCCCAGTCTGAGAACCAGCACCATGCATGGGCTGTGGCCAGACTGGGAACAGCCAGATACCAGCCCCTTAGAGCACGCAGGCTGCAACAAGAAGTACCACCACTCCACCAAAAGCAACTGGCTTATCTGGAGAAACACAGGCTGTGATGATAGCTATTGAGATGAAATGCAATTGGATGCCTGCGGTTTTTGGTATTTCACTAACATTGCAGGTCTAGGGCTAGTGGTCTGATCATAGGTTCAGAGGATATCGCCAAACTGTGTGTCATCTAGGGGGGATCTCCTTTTAAGGGTTGCAGCCATTGTTGATTCCCTATGGTCTTATTTTGAGTTCCTATACTGTTTCCATTGTTTTGTTGTGTTGGGTTTTATTCTCTTTTGTTTTGTTTGATTATGTTAAATCCCATGGCAGGAGAAGCTATTTCAAGGATAGCAAGATATATTACGGTAGCCATTTTGGATTTACTATTGGCTTGTTTTGAAGTCCTTTATCACATTCATTGTTTTGTTTTTATTGTTTGTATTCTATTCTGTTCTGTTTGATTTTTACTATGTCTGAAGTTATCTGCAGCTATTTTGAAGACATCAAGAGGAATTATGGTAACTACTCTTCATTTCATAATGTTTTGAAGTCCTATATCTCTTACACTGGCTTGCTTTGATTGGTTATATTCTGTTATATACTCTCTAAAATTAAAAAAAATTAAAGACATCCAGGCATGTGAAGCTCAAAGGTCACCAATCACATGCAAACTAAAGAGTAGTTCACCTAAACATGTCTTAATTAAATTACCAAAAAGCAAATATGAAAAAAAGATACTAAAAACAGCAAAAGGTAAGAAGTCTATCACATTCAAGGAAACCTCAGTATGGCTTTCAGTTGATTTCTCGGAAGAAAGCTTACAATCCTACAGAGAATGGGATGATATATTCAAAGGGCTGAAGAAAAACTGTTAACCAAGATTATGTAACTTGCCAAAGTTGTCCTTCAGAAATGAGACAGAAAGAAAACCTTCCCCAAACAAACTCTTAGAGTTCATCATCACTGGATCTGCTGAATACAAACTTCCTAAAACCAAAAGAAAAGTTGCTAATGAATAACAAAAACATGAAAGTTATAAATGTATGTCATAAGTAATGTGCAGGCATATTCAGAATTCTTCATTACTATTAAGGTAAGTAAAACTGTTTTCTTTTTTCCTTTGAAAACAAAAAAGAACACAAAATTTCAAAACAAGACAATAAGAAGGTAACAATGGTTAATACATTGCATATTGTTATCTTTAAATTAGTAAATCAGAGTATAAGATACCAGCATTTAATAGTCCAAACAATATTAGCACAAACTTTTCCCATCAATGAGCTAAGAAATTAGTAGTATAACCATCAACTACTATATATATTGCTTTGCCCTTCCTTTTCTCCATTCCCCTATCCCAATGTCTCTTTCTTTCTGAAGCTTCTTCCCATTTTACAATACCTATTGCACATTTTGGATCTTAGTTACTCTTTCAGTTTCTCACAGAAGGGAGACAATACAGTGTTTACACGTGACCATCTGTTTTATTTCACTAATGAGTATGTTCTCAAGTCACATCCATTTACCTATAAAAGTCTGCAGTTTATCCTTCTTTATGGCTGAGTGGTACTCCATTGTATAAAAAGACTAATTTTTTTTTTATCCATTCCCCGATTGATGGGCATGTGAGTTGTTTCCAAGATTTAGCTATTACAAATTGTGCTGCTATAAATGTGGGTACACATATATAGCTGTGGTACGATGTTTTTAATTCTTGTGGTAAGATAGTTGGGTCTAATGGGAGCTCCAATCCTAGTTTTCTGAGGAATCTCCACACTGATTTCCACAGTGGTTGGACCAGTCTACACTCCCACCAGTAGTGGAGAAGAGTTCCTTTTTCCCCACAGTCCCTCCAGCATTTGTTACTGGTTAATTTCTTGATAATCACCATTCTTTCCAGGATTAGATGGACTCTCAGTGTTGTTTTAATTTGTATTTCATGAATGACCAATGATGTGGAACATTTTTCATGTATTTATTATATTTATTTGCCATTTGTATTTCTTCATCTGAGAAGTGTGTATTCATCTCAGATGCCCATTTTTGGATTAGGTTTTTAAATTTGGAAGGTCTGATTTTTTTGAATTCTTTGTATGTGCTCAATAGTTATCCTTTTTCTGAGGAAGAACTGGCAAACATTTTTTTCCCACATTGTGGGTTGTCTCTTCACTCTGTTGCTGGTTTCTCTTGCTGTGCAAAAATGTTTTACCTTTCCTATGAGCGTTAGAAATCAAAACTACCAGAAGCACCTGTAGATACAAAAAACTCACTAAGGGATACAAATTATGAAAAAAGTAAATTTTGACATGAAAATCATAAAAAAGAAATGGTGAAATTTTTAAGTAATTAAAATTGAATTATTAGGTTACGATAGTAAATACAAAATCACAAAACCTAAATATATAAAACAGTTATGAAATTATCCAAAAGAAGAGATAAACTATAACACTGAATAGGAGATCTCACTGAACAACTTTCAACGTTGACCAAACCGCCTAACCCAGAATCATTGAGGAAATACTGAATTTCTGTTACACTGTACTCCAAAGAAATCTTAAAGACAGATACAAGACAATGCATCCAACAGCAGAAAAATAAACATTCTTTTCAAGTGTGCATGGAAGGTACATCTTAATGGGAGGCCCCAAAACAAATCCTAACAAACTTAAGAAAATGGAAATGATTTCAAGTATATTTTCAAATAATAATTGCACAAAAACTAGAAATAAGCACTGTAAGAAATCTTGGAAAATCCACAAATATGTGGACAGCAAGCAATTTTATTTTAACCAATGAGTCATAGAGGAGATAAAAAAATAAATCAAAAAATGCCTTGACATAAAGTAAAATGGAAGGATCATATCAAAATTAATAGTGATAAACATCTTGTTTTATGTTTTAAAAGTTCTCATAGTATAATTTTACATCTCAACATATTAGAACTTGGGTATTTTCATTGAAAACCAAAATAAACCCAAAATTATCAGGAGGGAGGAAATAAAGATCAAAGCAGAAATAAACAAAACAGAGACTAGAACAACAACTTTCAAAAATTAGCAAAAATACAATTTTGTTTGTAAAGCTAAACAAAATTGACAAGGCTTTACCTAGATTATGAAAAAAAACACTCAAATAAGTTCAGAAATGAAAGAGGACCCAACACAGCAGATGCTACAGAAATACAAAAGATAGTAACCAACTACTTTCAACAGTTATGGGCCAACAAACTGGGTAACATAGAAGACATGGATAAATTCCTGGGAAAATACATCTCACCAAGGTGGAAGCCTGAAGAATAGAAACTCTGAACAAGCCAATAATGAATAAGAGAATGAATAACAAAACAGCTCCCACTAAAGAAAAACCCAAGACCAGACAGCTTCACTGCTGAGTTCAACTGAACATTTAAAGAAATAATACCAATTCTTCTTGAACTCTTCCAAAAAATCAGAATTGAGCTAACACTTTCAAAATGATTTTACGAGACCTGAGGCCAATGACTTAATGCACATAGGTGCCAAAGTTTACGACAAAATATTATCAAACTGGATTTGGCATGTGCAGCTCTCTAAGTATGATATACATCAATAAAGAATAAAAATTATATTGTCATCCTAATAGATGCAGAAAAATATTTGATAAAATCCAACATCCTCTCATAATAAAAGCTCTCAACAGATTAGATACCGAGGCAAATTGCCTCAACACGGAAACTGTCACATATCCCAAACCTGCAGCTCACGTTATTCTCAATGGTTGGAAGTTGGAAGATTTTTCTAAGACTGGAGATAACAGTTTCCACATCATACTGAAAGTTTTAGCCAGAGCAGTTATTCAAGAGAAAGAAATGAATGAGCCATCTAATAAGAGAAGAAGAAACAAAACTGTCCATATTTGCTGATGGTATCATATATAAAGAAAACTCTTGAAGATTGTACCAAAGAAGTGGTGGAACTCAAAAACTGAGGAAAATAGTAGGATAATGAATCAGCATATAAAAATCCATTTTATTTCTTTTTTTTTTTTTCCGGTACCAGGGATCAAACTCACAACCACGCACCTGCTGGCCACTGAGCCAAACTCCCGGCCCCATTTTATTTCTATATATTAATACTATACTACATTATCTGAAAAAATTAAGAAAACAATCTTATTGGTAAAAGCAACTAAAAGGTTAAATTCCTAAGTATACATTTAATCAAGGAGGTGAAAGAATTGTACACTAAAAACCACAGAATACAAGTAAAAGGCATTGAAGAAAACACAAAGAAATTGGGGGAAAATCTCTTGTTCAAGCATTAAAAAATTAATATTGTTTAAATGCTTATAATATTCAATAATCTACAGATTTAATGAAGTCCCTCCCAAAATTCCATTAGAAAAAATAATTCTTAAATTCATATGGAAACACAATAAATCCAAACATTTGAACAATCTTGAGTAAAAAGAATAAAACTGGAGGCTTCAAACTTGTTGGTTTCTAAACATAATACAAAGTGATTACAATCAGCATAAAGACAGACATAGACCAATGGAAAAGGGCAAAAAGCTTAAAAATAAATTCATACGTTTATGATCAATTGATTTCCAACAGAGATGTCAAGGACACATGAGGAAAAGATAGTCACATTATCCAACATAATAATCATGTAATGTGTACTTCAAAATAATTAAGAAAGTAAATTTCAATAAATGATTTTGGGACTACTGTACAACCACATACTAAAGAACGAAATTGGACCCCTGTCTCATCCCATATCCAAAAATCACATCAAAATGCATTAAAGACTTAAATAAAGGGCCCAAAGCTTTAGAACTACTAAAAGAAAGCTGAGTAAAAGGTTTTTTTTTTAATACAACCCCAAAAGTACAAGCAACAAGAGCAAAAAAGACAAATGAGATTACACGAAGAGACAAAAGGTACAATGAGGGAAAATATTTCCAAACCATATAGCACTGTAAGAGGTTAATATCCAATAAAAATAAGGAACTCAAGCAACTCAATAGCGAAGGCACAAATAACCCAATTAACACATAGACAAAAATTCTGAATAGACTTTTCTCAAAAGAAGGCATGCAAATGGTCAACTGGTGTGTTAGATATGTTCAGCATCACTAATTATTAGAAAAGTGCACATTAAAATCACACTGAGATTTCACTTGACACCTGTTAGATAAATTTTATCAAAAAGATGAAAGATAACAAATACAGGCAATGGTGTGGCGAAAAGGAAATACTTGTACACTGTTGCTGAAAAGACAAATTAGTACAACCATTTTTGGAAAATGACCTGTAGATTCCTCAAAAAACTAAAAATTGAATTATCACATGATCCACTAATCCCACCTCCAGTTACGCATCCAAAGGAAGTGAAATCAACACGTCAATGATTATCTGCACTCTCGTATCAACTGTGACATTTTCACAGAAGCCAACGTATGGAATCAGCCTCCATCAGTGGATGAATAAATAAAGAATAAATATTGCATTCGTACACAATCAAATGCTATTCAGCCTTAAAAATGAGAGAAGTACCGTCATCTGTAACGACATGGTTGAATCAGGAGAGCATTATGTTAAGCAAACAGGCGCTGTGTGCATCAGTCAGATGCTGTACGTATGGAAACACCGCTGGAAACCATCCCGGACACCCACAACTTCCAGCAGGCGACGCTTCATTTGGCTCGAGGTTCACCCCACAGTGAGTGGCTCCGAGGCCAGAACATCACGGCGGGAGGGAGCGATGGAGCAGACCTGGTGAGTTCACAGCAGCCAGGAAGCGGAGCAGGGCACAGCGCCCGGGATGAAGGAGACAGGGGCCATATCTGGTACCAAGGTCCTGCTCCATGACCCCCCAGACATACCCAGTGGTCTGCTCCACCATCCCACATGTGACTCCCTAGCCAGCCGAGTCAACAGCAAGGTTCAGCAGTCATACCATCTGATGTCACAGAGATAGGGAATTTTATTAAAAGGGTTTAATTCACACAAGTAGGAGGCAGAAAGATGAGTACCAAAGGGTGGGGAGGGCGTGCATGGGAAGAGGCATACTGAGGAGCTGTTTAAAGGGAAAAAAAGTTTGGGATAGACAAGAGGTATGGGTTTAGATGCCTACAGTGTAGCAGAGTGACGATAATCAATAAAATGTATTGCGTAGTACAAAATAAATAAGACAGTAAATTTCCTATGTCTTACCATAAAAAGGGATAGTGAGGTAATAAATATTAACCTTGATTTAATCATCCCACATTATATACGTACAGCAAAGCATCACTCCGTACCCCATACATGTACACAATTGTGACTTGTCAACCAAACATAGTATTAATGAAAATAGACAAACAAAATGAAGACATTCTGTCTGGAATTTTAAAAAGGTAATGATGTCTGATATTACAGTTTCTATTCAGTAGAGCCATGGAAAATTAAATAAGAAAAAATGGCATAGGAATTAGAAACTGTCTTCAACTGAATACAATACAACAGATATTACAATAGCAAACAAAAATTATTATAGTTTATAAAATAATTAAACAAATTTTCTGTTTACAAATAAGTTTCTGATACCACTGATTATGGGCAAGTACTGAGGAAACAGTAACTCTACTACATTTTTTTTATCATTCTTATGATTTGTAAAATTAATGAAGTACTTTTTGGATTATTCTAATTGCTTCAACCGATACTACCAGTTTAATTCTCTACCAATCCCAAAAGGTACTTGCCCAGGGGGAGTATCCAACCCACTCTTCTTTGGTTCTTTTTCTTCATTTATCATCGCACCTATCAGAGGGAATACAGCTCAGTTTCTCAGGTGCTACACTGAGCTGCACATGTTACAGTCACAGCTACCATCCCTCACACACAAGAAACCCTCAGCGTGTAGCACGCTTAAGTCCTGCACATGGGGACTTATTCCTAGATTTGCGTTGTATAGCTGTCTGTGTTATACATAGTCTTTTTTGCCTGAATAGCTACCAGAAAGACAACATGATATTTCCTACCTTGTTGAGTCTCTTATGAAAAGTCACATGTATAAAGGATGGAGTAGACCATCTTGCTCATAGTAAGTGCTACACAGGGATCTTTAAATACCCAACTGCAGACAGGAAAACAACATTTCACTTTACAGAGAATGAATTCATATGAACTGTAAGCACGGCAGGCCAAATGGAACAATAGAGTCATGCCCACAAAATTATTTTGATTTTCTTCAGAGTTATTTATAACATATATAGTTATTCTTAATATTAACCTTGTTTGAAAGGAAAGTTATTCAAATTCTCATCACACTGATTAGTGAAGAATATATATTCATTCTATAAATATTTATCAGTTCAGTGTCAGGCGCTATACTGGGGCTCTGTGGATAAAACTGAATAATTCAAAGATAAAAGGCAAAATAGAGTGCCTTTAAGGAATTTCCATTAAATTAAAATATTGTACATGTATAGAGTTTAACTTTAAATCCTAAAAGTTCAAATTTTTCTGTAAAGTAATTTTCAAACAGTCCAAGAACAAACTTCAAAAATATTTTTACTATCATACATAATTGTGTAATAATAAGCCTTCAGTAAGAAAATGAAAGACAATTTTGGGCAATTAATTTAAAGGTAAAATGAAATGTTAATTTTACTGTAAAAGTAGTATTGCTGGTTTAATTATGCATTCTCAGAATAACTAGGGCTCCAGGGGCTATTCATTAGGTGAAATGTCAACTTGTATCCTAGAGAGGTGCTGAACTTACATGAACAAATCCATCCCTTAAATGATGTAGAAAATCTCACGATATAATGAGAGGAATATATTCAGAGGTCACTCTATCTTCCAGTCACTTAGCAACTGAATTGGACTGAAGAGGGCAAGAGGGAAATGATTTGTAAAAATAATTAACCATAAACTGTAGTAGAGATAAGTGAACCGGGAGCTGGAGGTAGAAGCGGCTTTAAGCCAACTCTTTGTAGGGAGAAATTTCTCACTGCACAAAGTATCGGCTACCATGAGATTGTCTTCCCTTCCCTTTTCTCCATGAACCTCTGTCCCTTCTACTTCGCTCTTTAGTACTGACAGACTTCATGAGCACACACACAAGCCCACAGCTTCTCCCACTGTCTCCTTCATGGTTTTGGTCTGGGAAGCTAATTTTTCTAACCCACCTTGCTGCAGGCATAATTAATGCACATCCTTTCTTGTATAACCAAACCTATTTAAATCCTAAAACAAAGCACATTACTAGAACTTTAATCATAAGTGCAAGCAGACTGGTTTCACTTAGCAGCACAAAGGGTTTCATTTTACATCATTATTATTGTTAGGCAGTATTACGCAGATTGAAGGGAGGAGGGATGATATTTTGGATACTGCCCATTAAAATTAATATCACAATCCAATGCTTCAAACAGAATAATCTGTAAAATCTCATGAGGTCAGTGCTTTCTTTGCTTATTCTTTTCATCTTCTGGCAGCGGAATTTTAAAAAGGATCTCTCTTAGAATAATGTTTATTATTTCAGGAAATACATAAATAAACACTATTGTTGTTTCAAGGTAATTAAAAATACTATAACCAAATTGAATCAACCAATCCTTAACTTTTTATTTCCCTGATATGAGATTCACTGCTATATATTTCCCTCTTAAGACTGCTTTCATTACATCCCACAAGTTCCAGTATATTGTATCTGCATTTTCATTTAATTGTAGAAATTGTTTAATTTCTTCTTTAATTTTATCTGTGTCTCATTGATTGCTCAGAAGGGTTTATTTAATTTCCATGTGTTCATGGAGTTTTCACAGTTTCTTTTGCCATTAATTTCTAATTTTAGTGAACTATGGTTGGATAATATGCATGGGATAATTTCAATTCCTTTGCATTTACTTAAGCATGTTCTAGGGTCTAGTATATGGTCTATTTTAGAGAACAACCCATGTGCAGCTAAGAAGAATGTGGATTCTGATGTTGCGGGGTGAAACACTCTGTAAACATCTACTAAGTCCATTTGGTCACATGTTTGACTCATTTCTGTTATTTGTTTTCAGACACTTTGTCTAGTTGATCTATCTCTTTGTGACAATGGGGTATTAAGGTCTCCCATTACAACTGTGTCATTGCATATTTGATTTTTCATGTCTACTAATATTTGTTTTATACATTTGGGTGCTCCTGTATTTGGTGTATATATTTATGATTGTTATCTCTTCCTCTTGACTTCTTCCCCTAACAAGTATGTAGTGATCTTAATCTCTTTTGATCACTTTTGGTTTGAAGTTCATGTTGTCTGCAAATGGGATAGTTACCCCTGCTTTTTTGTGGGTTCCTGTTACATGGAGTATTATTTTTCCTCCTTTGACTTTCAGTCCATGAGTTTGTTGCTGGTGTTGTTGTTGTTGTTTTTGCTCTTTGAGTTAAATGCATTTATTGTATATAACACATATGTTGGTCTTGTTTCTTGATCCATTCTGCCAATCAGTTTCTTTCGATTGGTGAATTGAGGCCATCTACATTAATAGTTGTAACAGGTATGTATTGGCTTATATTTGTCATGTTGTTTTCCTGTTGTTGTTTCCCTGCTCTTTTCCCTTGGTTAATTGCTTGTCCTAGGAATTTTGATCATTTTTGTCTCTATCTAGAATATGTTTTGGTACTCTTTCTAGGGTTGGTTTTGTGGACATGAATTTCTTCAATTGTTCTTTGTCATAGAAGTACCTTAATTCTTCATTAATTTTGAAAGATAGTTTTTCAGGGTACATCAATCTGTGTTGGAAGTTGTTTTCTTTCAGGACTTGAAATACTTCACTCCAAGCTCTTCTTGACTTGAGGGTTTGTGTTGATTCTTTGATTCTGATGTGTTTTTCTTTATAGATTATCTGTTTCTTTTCTCTAGCAGCTCTTAATATTCTGTTGTGCTGAATCTCTGGGATCTTGATTATTATATGTCTGGGTGTAGATTTATTTTGGTTGTGGCTAAGTGAAATTCTATATGCCTCCCTTTTCTATATGTCAGTTTCTGTTCCCATGCTAGGGTAATTTTCTGGAATTACTTCTGCAAAGTTTTTTTTTTTTCTTTTTATGTCATTTGAGTTGACTTCTGCTTTTTTTTTTCATTGATACCTATCAGTCTTCTATTTGTTTTCTTTGCATCATCTTGGAACTGTTGAATTGTTATTTCATGAACCCTTATTATTTTTAAGAGATCTTTCCTTTTGTGTTAGCTAGCCACAATCCTGTCTTCAAGGTCTGAAAGTCTATCTTCAGTTTCATTCAAGTGGTTTTGCCAGCTTTCAATGGAATTTTTAATTTCCTGGATACCTCTTTGAATGTGTTTCATGCATTTTGTTTCTTTCCTATATTGTTCATTCAGTTTCCATCATTTTCCTATGCTCCTGTATTTTTTATCCATGCCTTCTCTAGCTATGCTGAGCAATTCCTTCATTAAGGTTGTCTTATTTCTGTTTATGTGAGAGATTATTTCTGATCTGATTTCCTCTATAGTCCCATGGGTTGGTTTCTTTACTTCACATGCTATTGTTTCAGAAATTCTAGGTGTGTTTTCCAATGTCTTTTATGTCAGTGTCTCCTGTAGTTACTCCAGTTGGGCTGGGGTCTGAGATTGTTTTTTGCATTGTCACTTTCACCTCTTGGTTCATATTTCAGTCTTTTCAATCCCACTAGTCTTGTCTGTCCATCATGTGTGTCTTACTCAGGATCCTACTGTGTGACTGACCTTCAGCCAGTTGCCAGATCCCAGAGTGTAGGGGCATGACCAGCCATCTGAATGCCTCCTGCAGGGCCAATACGCTGAGTCCCAAATTCTTCCTGGGTTGGCTAGCCTAGGAGTACTGATGTGGACCACCCTTGGCTTGTACTGTTACTGCTGATTCAGACTTTTCCAGGAGGCTAGACCCACCTGTCCATGGTGTGCACCCCAGTCAGGGCCCTACTCTGTCACCGGGGATCTCACATGCCCGACTGCATTCCTCTAAGTTTCTGCAGGTGAGGGGAGGGCTTGCCCATGCTCTTGGGAGCCTTCCGAGGCATTCTGGGTGGGGGAAAGAGTCACAGACAGTCTCTGCTGACCGCTGGGCTTCTCTGGGTGGGGAGAGGTGTCACCAATGCTCCTGTTGGCCCCCTGAGGTCCTCTGGGTGGGGGAAGGACTCACCCAGACTCTCACTGGCTCGATCTTTCCATTTTTAATGTCTTCTTCAATTTCTTTTTTCAATGCATTACAGAAATCTTGTACTTTCTAGGTTGATTCTCATGCTTTTAATGTTTTAAACAACTGTAAATAGCGTTGTTTTCCTGATTTCTTTTTCAGTGGGTTTCTAGTGAATAGGATAGCTATTGATTTTTCTGTTGTTTTTATATCTGATCACTTTGCTGAATTTGTTTATCAGATCTAAGAGTCTTCTGGTGCAGTTTTTAAAGTCTCCTATGTAAAGCACCAAAATATCTGCAAATAGGTGTAATTTGACTTTGTCCTTTTCTTTTAGTATCCCCTTTATTTCTTTCTCTTGCTCAACTGCTGTGGCTAAAATTTTGAGTAATTCATTAAAAAGGAGTGATGAGGGTGGGCACCCTGATCCTGCTCCTCATGTTAGAGAAAGGCTTTCAGGTTGTGTCTGCTGAGAATGACGTTGACTATGGTGTTGACATACATAGCTTTAGTCATTCCAGGAAAAACCTTCTATACCTTCAGGGTTTTCATCAGGAAAGGGTGTTTAATTCTGTCCAAGACAAAGCCTTTACTCTTTAAGTAGATTACATGGAGACAGGGTGAAGAGTAATGATATGATGAGAAGCTCTTTCTAATACTCCACTTGGTATTAATGTATAAAAAAAGAGAAAGATCAATGAATACTTTCTTTCCACACAAATATCATATAATTATCTGAAAGGTATCTATGAGGAAATATATTTAATTTACATTGAACTCCACTTGTATCTATAGTTAGAAAAACGTGTTCAAAATCTTACAAATACCAAGTTTTTAAAAGTAAGTAATACTATTTTAGGTTTCTCAGACTAGCATTATTGCTTTGACATTTTCATCTAGCATTTTAGAAAGACAAATATCCCTTTTCATTTGTATTCTATCTCATTTATTTCTTTCCCATACTCTACACTCTCTATAACCTTTAAATATGCTCAGTAGCTTCAGTTGTGTCTTAATTATCTTACAACATAAGGAGCTTTTGAAGGAATGCTTTAAGTGTGCCAGCAAATTATCATTTTTATTTGCCATATCACTTTGCTTTCCAATGAATATGTTCAGGGAAATTCTCCTTTTCCCCAGTGTGAAAACTAGCTTGGTCTAGCACACTGAATAAGCCCATGGTCTACCAGATAGAAGGAAATTTGGAAACCTTAATGAGCTGGGGCAGACTGTGTCCAAATGCCTGAGGAAAAAATGTGTAGAAATGCAGAAATTCCTTTGAAGCTAAGGGGCAAAATCAAGACATGAAAACAAATTGGAATCCAACTAAACAGGAGGATGGACACACAAATCCTCAACAACTGCTTCAAGAAAATGTCACCTGCCATGTCACTGACTTTTACAGGTCAGTAGTTTGTCAGGAGTCATAAAGTAGAGGAGGAAAAGACACTCCAGATGGCTACTCTGCTTATTTATATTTTGCAGCCCACCAGGGAGTGGAAAAATCATGGTACCCAAGCACATTTTAGGTACTAAGCCAGGCACATTCCTCAGTTATATAGCGTGCTGCTACATGACACCCAGGGCCGCTGCTTGGAGCCACGCACTCACTTCTCCACTCAGCAGAGCCCCTCCCTCTGCTGAAGGGAGCTCCCTGGCCTGGGGTGACACCTAAGCACCACGCCCATCACTGCCCTTTGCCGCAGCTCAGGATGCAGCGATCAGTGACACTGTTGGAGCTGCATGCGCTCGTCATGTGATGTGCTGAGAGAGTGGCTGACCGTGAGAGAAAATCAGATAAACCTGCACTGAGAGACGTCCTGCAAAAGTCTGAGCAGTGTGACTCCAGGCCCTCAGGGTCCCCAAGGACAAAGGAAGTGTGAGGAAGCTAACACAGACGACAGGACACAGAGCCATTGCATGTAGACATGACAAATGGATCTGGTGATGGAGGATGTTACCAATAGGGTAAACTGAGTCGGGAGCATATAAGGGAGTGTATATATTATTTCTACAATCTAAAACTATTCTAAAATGAGAAGCTTAATTTGACAAAATTACTATGGAAAAGAACACTAATGCTAAAGAATATTTGGGTGCTGCAAAAAACAATGAAAAGCTAAGTGTGATTAATCACCAGGTACAATAGTTTGGTTGTGATCTGTTTCCAAAGGCTCCTGGGTGGGGGCATGGCTTTGGTGAGAGGTCGTGGGATCTTGAAAAGCTGTAGACTAACGAGTAGTTCCCACTGTCTCCTTTCCACTGTTTGGCTTCATGTCTGCTCACGAGACATTTTCTTCCCACACACAGTACAGTCATTGTGATGTCATCTGCCAGGAGTCCTCAGTGGATGCAAGCCAATGCAAGCACAGTGCCCTTGAACCTCCAGAACTGTCAGCCAAACAAACCTCTTTTCTTTATAAATACCTAGCCCTAGACATTTTGTTACAGTAATGGAAAACAGACTGATATGCCAGGTAATGACTTTGTATGAAACAGGCTCCTGTGGGCACTATAAACAGACTCTTGCTTCCTGAAACTAGAGGGCTAAAAACCTGAGGATCATCAGATACAGCAATTGATCAGAGGGATAATCAGTGCCTGGCAGATAGAAAGTGCTCGATAACTTTTTTCTCAACTCTTATTAAGATATATGTGGTGTGTTCAAAAAATGTGCTGAATGTTTTTAAAAATTTTAAGTGTACTACAATAAAAGATACTTTGCTATTAATCCCCCCCCCAAAAAAAAATACACTTACTCACTTCAAACACACTGATCCCATCCTTCTTGCCACTTTCTGAAACAGTTCTGGAAGTCCTTTATCATGAAAGCATTTTTTGAGCTGTCACGGCTGGGAGCCGGAAGTTACACAATGTCAGATCTGGCAAACGCAGCAGACGGAAACACAGCACCAGGTTTTCTAAGCCTGCCTTTTCAGTGGGTGGGACTTGGCAGCAGCACTCAAGTTTTTTATACAAACATTTTGAAGACATTCATGAAAGTCTTCCAGAGCTGCTTCAGAAAGTGACAAGATAGATCTGTGTTAAAAAATAAAAATAAAAATAAAGGAAAGAAAGATAAATGTTTTCAGAGTCTTCAGAGATGGATTAATGGAAATATGTCTTTCATTGTATTTTTTTTAATTTAAACATTCACTGTATTGTTTGATCACGCCTAACACTGTATTGAAAGAAACTATCATCTTCTTTAGAAGAACAGATACAGTAAGAATAACAGGCCACTTAAAATGCAGACTGATACATTAGCAAAAGCTACAAGATAATGTACACTCCATATTCAAAGGTAACTGGGGATGCTGGACATTGGCAACAGCCATGCAGATGATGAGACGGCATTGTTTTTTCACCAAATGTTTCCATTTATTTCAAATAAGTTTAAATAATTATAGATTATAACCTTATTGGGGCATCATCATAAGTCAAGTTAAAGAAGAAAGTCAGAAAAGTGTAATAAAGCAATTTAATTGAAGGTTTTCTGAGTTTCTCACTGGTTAATTTATCAACTTGAGTTCAGCAGGAGTCAGTTCTTGTGAGCAACTCAATGAGTCAGATTTCAAGGCTTGTTTTAACCAACTCCACTTGGGTTAAAATCAGTATAACAAAGAAACAGGTGATGTGGATGCGCCTCGGCATGCTTACACTTTCTATGTATTCTATCACGAGAACTGAACTCTTCAGAACTGAGATTCTAAACTAAAATGCTAATATTGCCTGTTGAGATCAGAGGCCTTGACAAAAATGTCCAGATAAGCATCAAACAGATACGGTCTCTCCAGGCTAACCAATTTTCACAGTTTCCTTAAGAAATGGCCTTCCAAGAGTTGCACCACCAGAAGTTAGTCCTATTATTGTTTATTTGATCAATTTTGCTTCCATGAAAGCCTTTATTAAAAGCCAAAAACTTTCTGCTTCTGTTGCTGACAGCATAGTACAAGATGAATTTAAAGAATGAAAGCATAAGCCAGG
Organism: Dasyprocta punctata; assembly: GCA_004363535.1. Lineage (NCBI taxonomy): Eukaryota > Metazoa > Chordata > Mammalia > Rodentia > Dasyproctidae > Dasyprocta > Dasyprocta punctata. Next base: position 38,871 of record RJWM01002859.1, read on the forward strand.
CTTGGTGGCGCACGTCTTTAATCCCAGCACTCGGAAGGCTGAGGTAGGTGGAGTTTTGTGAGTTCGAGGCCGGCTTGGGCTACAGTGTGAGCAAGGCTGGCCTGAGCTACATAGTGCGACCCTGCCTCAAAAAACTAGGGCTGGGAGTTTGGCTCAGTGGCTTAAGCACCTGTCTGGCAGGTGCAGGGTTGTGAGTTCAATCCCAGATACCCGACAAAAAAAAAAAAAAAAAAAAAAAAAAAAAAAAAAGAATGAAAGTAAGTACTATATTAAGAAGAAATTTCCAAAAGGAAAATTTACCATAAGTCTTGTATCACCAAAAGGGAATTTTCAGATGACAAATATAATCATAGTATGTGTATAAATTTCTCCATTCTATACACAGTTTCAAAAAAGATTTTAAATTCTGCTTTACAGAATACAAGTCAATTAGCCCAATATTTATCAAACTGAGACCTATGAACACCTAAGTCATACATATATTTGCAATCTCACATAAAAAAACTTACATATATGACATGTAATACATTTCATGCCTACATGCATATGTAATGTTTAATATATATATATATGAGTGGAGAAAGCTATATTTAAATATTTAAACTCAATATTAATACAGCAGTTTAAATGTTGACAATTTTTCCTTCAGTATTTAGTTAACAAATCGTCGTGGGATAGTATCCATGTGCCAATTCCTGAGTGGGGCAATGAATACAAGCACTAACTTCTTGTTTTCACTGAGCTTTCAGTTTAAGGAGATCTAATATCTAAGGATCAACATAATTAATAAAGCTATTTTTACTCAAACAAGGATGATTTTTAAATGAAAGAGATTGGCCAGGCATGGTGGCACACACCTGTAATCTCAGCACTCAGAAGGCTGAGACGGGAGGATCATCATGAGTTTGAGGCCAGCCTGGGGGCTATATAGTGAGTTCAAGGCCAACTTGAACTACACAGCAAGACCTTGTCTCAAAAAATGTAAAATATTTCCAATTAATCTTCACAAAACCTAAAAATGAATAAATAAATGAGATTGAACTGAAAGAACACAAAAAATAAACTTTCAGAAAATAATGCATAATGAAAAACAATTTATCATAGAGAATAAACTCTTGTGTACATCAATTTAAAAAGTCTTGACAGATGTTAAAACAAAATTATACTCACCTACAAAGAAAAAATGATAAAGCCTGAGTCTGTAGTATAATTTAACATTCCTATTCCAGTAATTGATAGATCAAGGAAACAAAAATATTAACTGTTCAAAAATTAAACCAAAGTGACTTTTCTGATTGTAATATGCTCTAAAATGTACTGTAGCTCAATTTATTATATTTTACTTAATTTCTTCATGCTGAAAAGTAACTGTATTAGGATTTGTCTCTGATTTTTTCAAGAAATGCAAAACAATTAGTGTATAAGCATGAGTACAATTTTATTCCATTTAAAGTCAGTTTTTTTGTACCACGAGTCAAACTCATGACCTCGCGCTTGCCATGCAGACGCTGTGCCACTGAGCTATATCCCCAGCCATGCAGATACTGTGCCACTGAGCTATATCCCCAGCCCCCAACATTTGTATATTTTAATGTGTCACTCCAAGAAGAAAGAATATCTTTCTCATCAGAGAAGTTCTTTGTCACTGTTCTTAGGGAGTCAACGCACAATCCCGAATTAGATAGTTTTAACTGTGGCATTAAAAGTATTACAGAGGTTAATTAACAAAAACAACATGGCACCCCCAAACAGGCTTTGATCAAGCGAGGTGCATATCTCTGCCCTTGACCTGACCTCAAAATGAAGTACGGCTTGCAAGCAAACAAAAACCTCTTGTTTGTGAAGAATCCTGAAATAGGTGGAAAGTACAATCTAATCTCTACTACTCAAATGGAAAGAATCAAGGTATTTCTTCTGCCTGCCTCCTACGAGGCAGAATACAGCCAGTGTCCTGGGCACCCCCACTCACGTGTGACTACCCAGCATTTCTTCCACTCACAGAAATAATTCACAGTTACAGGGCGACTGGAGATCACTGCGGTGGTGACAGAGGTCAGGGGCAGGGCAGTGGCAGCGGGGCTCCGAGGCAGCAGAGTTCAGACTCCTGCCTGTCTTTGGGCTCCTGCCTGTATCTTGTCCATCTTAGTTCTTGACCTGTTCTCCAGTTATCTAAAGTCCATGAACCACCTAACGTCCTTTTACTAAATTCCTTTCGGCTTAACCTAACAAAAGCAAGCAAGCTGAGACTGCATAGACCAAAGCCACTTGAGACCCAGAGAAAATAAAATTAGAATCAACATAGAGATTTTTCTCCATCAAGAGAGAATCACTCAAGCCAGACGTGATGGCGCAAGCCTTTAATCCCAGCACTCGGGAGGCTGAGGTAGGAGGAACCTTGTGAGTTTGAGGCCGGCTTGGGCTACAATGTGAGCACAAGGCCAGCCTGAGCTACATAGTGCTAGCCTGCCTCAAAAAACTAGGGCTGGGAGTTTGGCTCAGTGGCTTAAGCGCCTGTCTGGCAGGCGTGAGGTTCTGAGTTCCATCCTGGGTGCCCCTCCCCCCCCAAAAAAAATTAATCACTCATGCCTTAATAGGGAGAATTTCAAGATTCCTATCAGAACCCATTACTTCTGTAATGCTGATCTTATTAAGGAAATTAGTTTGACTTTCTCTACAAATTCTGCCATCATCTTCATAGCATCCTAAGTTAAAGAAGCCATGTAGTTCTTTCACCCAAGGTATCTTGGTTGAACATTTAAATCAGTATTACATTATCCAGATGAATAAATCTGAAAAAAAAATTAGAGGAAATATCCTTTGCCTGCTCTGAGAAGATTTTAAAATTCAAAATACTAGACAGATAGTCATAAACTAAGGATTGGCAAACTAATCTACCACTATGAAACTGTTCAGTTGCAAAACAAACTGTAAAATTCCCCTAAGAAATACACTTCAACACTGATTCAGTGGTTAAGGATAGCATTCATCGGATTTTGCTATGTCCAACATTTTCTCAGCTTCTTTACTCTGAGCTGCAATTAATCTTTTATTTAATCTTGTGTTTGTTTTTTGAACTTTATGTGTAAATGACTTATTTTGCAGCATAAAATATTTCCAATTAATTTTCAAATAATACTGATTGGTATAAATATAATTTCAACTTTGAAATTCTTTATGAAACTTGAGTGGTTGAATATTTCCAAATGTGGAGATAAAAATAAAAAGAAGAAATGTATAAACTAATTGCATACACAGATTTTAAGGCATTGACCATAAAATAACTAAGATAGAATGATTTAGCTGATATAACATGTACTTTTATTATACCTCCTGGCAATTATGTAAAAATAAGCAGCGTGTGTACGCGTACGTTTGTAGGCCGGCATGACTACAGAGGCCGGGGCTTGGACCACAGCCATTCTACCTGAGCAGCCTTATTTCAGAGGACTTGAGCTGTTCCCCAGCCCCGCCACAGCTGAACGGACGCTGCTGACACAACACTGATATCGACAGGCTCTGTGATGTGGTTCAAACTTGAGATCTGGGTCGACCATATTCCTATTCGAGACTAGAGAATCAGTAGATCACAGAAATTACATGAACAAATAGGAAGTCTTTCAAAATAAAACTGTGGAAGGTGAGAGGAAAGCTATGCTGAGTTGGTACAAACATAATGATAACAGCCATCACTAAAATTTTTCAAATATTTATTCCATATACCCCAAACTACAATAAATACCATACATGAATTATCTCATTTAACCATCCAATAACACTGAAATATACACTCCTATTAGCTGCAATCTACTTACAAGGAAATGCATCTCAGAGATGGTAAGTAACTTGTCCAACCAGGATTCAACTTCTAGCAATCTGGATCTGTGATTCTTATTCTTATGCACTACACAGTACCAGCAGTGAAAGAGAAAACAGAAACTAAGGAAAATCATAAAAGATCATGCAATTTCCAGAAAAAAAGAAAACTGTAAGTAAGACCCTTACATATCCAGTTCCCTCAAAGACCAACTATAGCACGCATCCCATCCTTGGGTTTATAAGAAATTTCAATGCCTTCAAAACCAAATGTACCACATGAACATAATTAACACATAGGAGGCTGACAAACTTTCACCTATAATTCTTTCTAAAGTCTCCAGTATCTAATTACTTACATATATTCAACTTTAATGATCATCATCAGACTCTCTGAGACACACCCAGGTTCCAAAGGTGAAATTAGACTTTTAATTATCAAAATTATAATTAACCATTTTTAATTGCTAAAGAGGTAAAACATTCCTCTCATCCAAGGACTCTACTACAAACATTTATTCAGTAGCTGTCATAGCACTGTTCTAGGCACAGAAGATATGGCAATGAGTAAAAAAATAATTACTGCCTTTGCTGAATTTACATTGCCTCAGGAGCCAGCAGCTCAGAAGTTACGGGACAAGCAGCCGAGGGGATTCCTTCCAACAGGCAGCTTCCAGCAGCAGCACGGTACCAAGCTTCACCTCCACAGCTTCACACCGCAGGACCAGGGCTGAACAAACTCACCCCCTTCACTGAAAAAGGGAATACACCCATGAGAACGCTCACTAAAGGAGCGTACATGGTTGCGTTTTACAGGTGACCTTCGAAAGAACTAATCACACACGGAGGTCAAAGGTAAGTCATAACTTGTGATGACTGCTCAAAATGAGGAGCCATTCTGATGATGGACATCCGAGACGAACTCTGTTTGAGGGCAGTATAAAATTCAGATAAAATTCATCATTTTGAACTGGATTCATAAAAGAGTAGTTAAGGTTTGCAGTGCTAATAATAGATATAGTAAATCAGTGATATGCTGTATCTTTAAAATAGAACATATAAAAATTGAGGGTTGAAAAAGAGCGAGACAGGTTATCTCGCTCAAGCATAGCTTTCATCACAAGTAAAAGGGTCACTTGTGCAAAATGAAACACCCAGGGTTTCCTATAGACATGTCTCAGAACCACTTAGGCCACTCAGAAATACACATGTGGCTCTTTTTTCTCCTTTTTTTTTAAAACAGAGTCCGGTAGCACTTCTGATGTTTGATCACTGACAGCTTTCAAACTTCCATCCTTCCTTCCTGCCCCACATCTGGGAAAAGTGATAAGAAAGCCCAGATCCTCACTCCTTTGTCAAGATACACAAACCCCAACGCGTGCACGCAAGCACTTTCCCTTTCTCCAGGGGCACAGGTCTGCGTATGCTGATGGCATCTTCCTCCAAGGAAACGCAGCTGGCACACTGAACTGAGGACACACGAACACTCAAAGATGAGCTCACAAAGAAAGAATGGCCCCTTGCCTTATGCATAACCCAAGTCCCCAACACCTTGGTTAAATTCCTGAAAATTGTTTGGTAAGCCAAGACACTCCATCCCTGACACTGTCAAGAAATAGCTGTGCAACCTTAGAAACCATAATGTTAAAACAAGTCAACATTTTGCAAACCTTTTTGGATTCTCAAGGCAACTTATTCTTCATGTATCCATTTTACTTTAGCTCCCTTATGCTGCCAGCCACACACACTCTGGTGCATGCACAGATGAACTCTCACTCGGCTTCAGGCCCAACCAGAATAACAATGGGGTCCCACGTCAGCCTCCTTGCCCATTTTCTCGGCCACTCTTGGACCGGCTTCGGAACGTGCCCTTTCCCTCCAGAAAGCCTCACTACAGAAGCCACCTTTGCTATCCCGTGTGACACGTAGCATCATCAATAATGACTGGGAGAGAAGGGCCACCTTCCTCCACAGGGCGCACGGCGCCCTTCCACACTAATAGCCCATACACGTTCTCATTTTTCTTCTAGATCTTTTATTTAAGAACTGAACTACCATCGCTTGGAGTTCGATCGCCACCTCAATTCTGCCGCTCTGAAGTACACTGAACAAATGAAACTTTCCCAGTGTGCTCCTGCCACAAATATTTACCAAATGTACACTAAAGACCCAGAACCCCTCTATCCACAAAGGATACAGGGAGCTTGTGGTCAAATGGGAAAGACAGACGCTAGTTAAGGCCCTTGTGAGAAACACCGGTTTTCAGCTGTGCCAAATGCCAAGGGGGACAGGCGCGCCATGCCAGGTGGACCTATCTCCTCCGACAGGAGGCATCCCAGGCAGTTAGGAATACTGAAAAGTGACCCATGGACTGAAAGCTGAAGAAAGGGTAGATGTGAACTAGATTTAAAAAAGGGCGGCGCAAGAAGTGCAGGAGGAGGGCCGAGCACATGAGGAAGGCGGAGAGGAGGAAACGTAGGGAGCTGGGAGGGTCTACAGGTGAGAGCAGTCTCTACAGCGAAGGGCGTGGGGGGACCCTAACACCACCAGGTCTGCACTGGCAAACGATCGCCCTGGGTCAGGTGCGCACTGACGAGGGGAGAGTAATGGGGGGCCGTGTGTCCATCGCCACCGTCAACGCCGTCTATGTGAACTACAGGCACATGTTTCTTTCCTCTTCTTGGCTCCCTAAACCGAGAACACAACCAATCGCTGCACAGGACTGAAGGTTCCTCAGTTCACTCTCTCCCCCAAATTTGGGGAACAGGTTGGAGAGCTTCATCTTCTGAAATGGAAGATTTCTTTTAATTTTAAAAAGCAAAACATAAAAATAGGTAGAAATAATACAGAATTTCAAAAAAAATCAGCACTAGTTAACATATTGCATATTGTCATCTTACAAGTAGTTGTTCAAGTTACAAGATTTAGGCATAAAAAATGATCTGACAATCAAATAAGGAGAACACAAACTATTCTTTTTGTTGAACTAACAGAATTAGTAGTATAGTTATCTATCTTGCACACTTATACATACATACAGCTATATGTGTATACCTACCTACATACAATCTTATCCTTTCTTTGAAATGGAAGTCTTTAAAGATAATCAAAACTCAGTTTTTATATACTGCTGCATAGCAGAGTCTGATGACAATGTGCTGCATACTTCAAAAGACTGGGAGAACGGATTTCCAATGCTTCCACCACCAAAAAAAAATGATAAATATTTGAAGAGACAGATATTTTTAACCTTATTCAAACTTTCTATACTGTGTACATGTATCAAAACATCACGTGGTACCCTATATATATGTACATTTTAAAGTTTTATGCATCGTTTAAAAACTATTTAACATTTTCAAAAGTTAAATTTATTTAAGTTAAATTTATTTTTAAACATTAAAAAGTACCTAAGTAAAGGAAAGCAGTCTTATTATTTATCTACAGAAATAGACAGCTTAAATACAATTCCCTAGTACCAAAAAATTACATCTCATTTATCTTCAAATCCTCTAAAGTTTACAAAGGCAGATATTTAGTTGCCTCAAAGAAACCTTGATGTCAGCCGTCCCCAGTTAGCGCATAGTTCAACTGCTACGCTACATTAACATCCTAGGAGGAAAATGGTAATTTTAATCCCCATGCAGGAATCTATATAGTTCAGTGTATTTGCTTTCTGTGCAGCAAAGACTTGACAGCAGGCCTGACACGGCTATCCCTAGAAGGTTTAAATGAAAGTGGGGCCTGTGGCCAGAGATTAGGCGCTTGGAAGAGAGGAGGGATCTCACTGTTGCCAGAACTGTTTGTACAAGCGCTGCAGTTTCCGCTGAATGCCTGCCTTTCTTCAGGGTCTCAAGCATGGAGATATAACACAACACGCCTGGGGCAGAGTCTCCTGGGTGCCTGGCAGAACTTGGGGCCGTGTCTCCAGTGAGCCCCCCAGCAGACAGATGATGGCAATGGTCCCTGGAGGACTCTCCTAGGAGAGGAAGTTGGTGTTCAGTTTCCTTTGAGCTTCTCCCCACAGGCCTTCTCCTTTGCTAATTTACTTTGTGTTCTTCCACTGTTATTCATCCTGGCTGTGAGACCATATTCTGAGTCCCGAGTCCCCGGCCATGACCTGGACTTGGCGGTGGTCTTGGGGACCACCAAACTCTTCTCATATCTTCTCAGTAAACAGAAGGGGTTAAAAAGATCATTTACTCCTGTTTTCAAAATGTTATAGTTAGTGGTTACTAGCAAAATATTAACATATCTTCCTTACTTGTCATATCTAAAAGTAGTAGAGAAAAAATGAAATTGTAGTTAGTGTAAAAAAGAAATTATATGGAGAATACCCAGATGGCAGTGTTTTTTTTCTGGGTACCTACTGACGTAAGCACCATAGTTAAGATTCCCTGTAATGTTTCAAGGGTATATTCCATGACAGACATATGAGCCCAGACTCGGTATAGATAGAGACATAGAAAAATACGTATGCATGCACTTTTAGAAAGAGTAGAGAGAGAGATGTCTAATTGTAGTTTTTCTAAGAATAGACCAATAAAAACCTTTTGATTATGAAAGCATATAGGGAAATACAAGAGATCCTTCTATCTCACTAATTAAATATGGAATTTCATTTTTAAAATTTAAAAATATTTTTCTTACAAAGCAATTTCTGGCTTTCAGTACAGGCTTATATACTTGGTGCCCACTGAATGAAGTCTGGCAGGAATGATCAGATTAGGGGGGAAATCTAAATCTATGAGCTGTTCACAAGGCAGGTAGAAGACAAGCTCTTGAACTATCACTTGGGTTTCTAAATAGCTTCTACTTATTCTCTACGTAGGGCCAAACTTTCAGTAGACCATTGTATTTCAAAGTCTCAGTACATTTTAGCATCCTTGGGTGATGTCAAATATGATAAGGTATATAAAAAGTTGAAGAAAAATGCAGCCTGTTACTAGTGACAGATTAAAAGATCATTAGTTCAGTGACCAGAATTAGGATATATTACTACTACGTTTTAAGATGTTTTAAAATTCCAGCATAGGGCAGAAGCTAGTATGGTAAAGAGCAGCAAACCTTGAACAGAATTTTTTCCTCTAAGAGATTTTGCTTCAACACTTTGAACTGCATATTATTTCAATCAGTTTCTGAATGAGCTTCGCAATAATATAAAATTCCAGGAGGGAGTCATCACCTTAATTTATCCTCAAAAATTTCAAAGAAAGCAGAAAATAAGAAATGACAGGTGTGCCTGGAATTAATTTCTGTTCCACGTGAGGACAATACCCTGAACATTTCCATATGCTGTATAACGAGTGTTTCCCAAGGCCATTTCCATAGTGAGAATGGATTTGTGAAGTTTGACATAGCTGTCCCTGGACATTTACCAATATCATTTCAAAGGATTCTAAGTCCTACATGTGAGAAATATGTGTTCCCAAGGCACTGAAAATCCAATTTGCTTGACTTCACTTGGTAGCAGATTTTCATTGAATTTGATGGATCACCTTCCCTGATTTTTGAAAAACATAGTTTTATGTACAATCATGATGCCTTGTGAATGTCACAATTTGTCTTGTCAGCTATGGTAAGATAGAACCCTCAATGAGCCAGAAAGAAGGGGCTCTCTCACACTGCTCCGACATATTTGTTCTCCTAGAGATGATGAAAGTATAAATATCACTTTTGTGGGAAATAAAAAATAATTTGGAAAAACATATAGAGAGGTAGTATTACTGTCAGATCTCTGGGAGTATTTCCCCATCTGCCAGCAGCATCAGTTACAAGGCAGGGCCTGTCCTGTAACCCATTTAGACCAGCCTTGGTGACTGTGTTCAGCCAACATGAAAATCTTCAGATATTTTCAGAGTAGCACGACTCACACAGGGACAGAACACAACATGAAGCAGTGTTAATATGAACAGGTTCACTTCATGTATGATGAAATTCTTTGTCCTGCATGATCTGAGCCCTGCTTGCCTTGTACCCCTCGTGTCTTTCTCGGCCTCACCTTAGGCTTTAATATCCACGCATTGCTTCAGGTACATGCCTGGGTGTGTTGAGCCGAGTCTGGCAGCGCACACATCTGCAGCGGTGACTGTTATGAAGGAAGGACCCAGAGACACGGTGTGCCATGAAGGGAGGACCAGCCAGGGTGAGAGGAGATAGTGTGGCCCAAAGCCTTTCCTGGCATTTTACAGCAAAGGAATGCACCAGGCAGGGCTGATATGCTGAGTGAATCTGGGTCTGATAGCTTAAACAGTGTTGGAAAGAACTGGCCTGCAGGAACTGCCTTTAGTTATCACCTGGTCCTAGGTTGACTCATGGCAAGGAGAGCCTGGGCTCCCCGTCTGAAGCAGTTAGTAAAGCAGGTGCTGCGGGGTGTGGGCTCTGGGCTGTGGGTGTATATGTGAAAGGCTCGCTCCTGACAGCTATTTGCTGTCGCTGAGAATTGGCTCGCAGTGGAAGGAGCAGCCTCTCTTGAATCAAGTCCCAGAGCCAGGGAAACAAGAATCCAGAAAAAGCAGAGTCCCATGGTACCACGCTCTTCCTCCTTCCAGCTTTCTCCTGCTTTTACCGACCTGCACATTTACCAACATCATTTCAAATCCTTCTCCCATCATCGTCTACTTTTTTTTATCTACTTTTATATTTTAAATATGGTTAAGATATAAATTCACTGTGGAAGCTTTATCAAATGACTCGTGCTAGATCTAGACTGGGAACCTGTCACTTCAGGGTCTTCCCAAAATATCACAGGCAAATCTGATCATTCTTTTACCTTAGAATCATAAACGCATCATACCCGCTATAGTGAGCTTCTAGAAAAATGAATCCCTTTTATTCATATTTATGTCCCCAGTACCTCACACAGCACCAAGCACACAGTGGGCATTAGATAAATATTTGTTGACTGAATTAGGACAAACTCTTAGGTAACGTGGTTTCTGTGAACTCAGCTTTAGATTTTAGTTTGAGTCCTTCATGAGCAACAATGACTAAAGAGTATAGTTTAGTCCATATATTCACTACACTAACTTCATTAAGTAACGAGAGTAAGCATAGTTCAAAACAAAGTGATATTCAATTTTCAAAAAATTAAACAAGTATTCCACATATTGAAATGTTTAACCTTCATTAGATTTCAATTAAATGTTGCCCATCAAAACCCCATTGTATTTTTTTGTAAGTTTAACAAAAAAGATTTTAAATCAATCCCAATGGGAAGAGTAAGATCACATTTCAGGATCCATGTGAAGCTTAACTTCTTCACATTCTCACACTCCCAAAATACAATCATCTTGCATCACTGAAGCATATTACTCCCATCTTGCCAACCACAGCTTATATGCCATTAAAACATTCTTAATGAGGTAAAATTTGGTTAAACAAAAGACTGAGCATTGCAATCAATCATACGGCTGCATTATATGTTATTAAAATGCATCCATTCTGGGCCTGCACTGAAAAACAAAGCTGTTATATTAATGACTATCAAGTTCCTATCATATAGAAATAATTTACCAATCCTACAAGAATTCAAGTTCTTTTTCATAGAACCTGTCTCTATCTCAGAAATACCCATTTTAGAGTAGAATAAATTGATATAATCTCTGTCATGGAGGAAATTAACACTTAAAGATTCAGTCAACATGCAAGGAAACAACCTACGTTTAATTATTGGCATGGTTTAAAATAGTAAATATGCATTAGATAAGATGAGAAATACATCTATGTATGATTTAGTTTCATGAAAAGTTATGTGCACAATATACTTTTCACATCAAAATCACATGTTCATAGAATGACTGTAAAATAGTGACGATTGGGGAAAAAAGCACTTCCCAGTTTTTATTTTTAAGTGTCTATAAAAAACCCAAACTTGGCCCTAGGAGAAGAAGGCACACCGCTCCCTCAGTGAGCCAGCCCCAAGGCCCTGCACCACTCTGCCACCCCTAGAACCTCCACTGGAGGAACCTAGGTGCCTGGCCCAGTCCTCTGCACTGCAGGGCAGACAGCCAATGCAGAGAGCACACAGGATTCAGAGGAACACAGGAAAATACCAAGACAAAGGAGTAGGGTGCTACCTCAGACCTCCAGCCCACCCAGAACAAGTCAAGGAGACATAGACATAGAATAAATTAGAAGCCACACATCTGAAATTTCTGAAACGACAGTAACTGAAGAAGACAAGAGACAACTTAGGGCTTATATTGTTTAACTTTGCATACCTATATCTGGTAGTCTGAGCAACTATATAGAGAATAACAATGTGCAATATAGTAACTAGTGTTCATTTCCTACTGTCTTGTTTTTGAAATCCAAGATCATTCTCATTGTTTAGTTTTGTTTCATTCCATTGTTTTGTTTTATTCTCTTTAAAATAAAAAAAAATTTTAAAGCTGAACTCATAGCTTGGTTGATAGCAAAATATATTTCCCATTGAGAAGTGTGGTTTTGGAGATTATTAATTTCATTTTTCAGGGGGAAATTAAACATGAAAACTGTCTGTGAATTTATGAATTACCATATGACTTTAAATTATGCCACCTAAAGGAAATAACAAGTAACACATACAGAAAGATTTGGCATAACCTTCTCCAAGGGAATGTTCAAAAGAATGTGAGGTGTGTCTACACATATACTGATAGTCTACTGTTTACCACTTGTTTTGAAATCAACTCAATGACTGATTTTTATCTCAGAAATATATTTCTACAAATATTCTATTTGCATGTAAGAAACCAAGATGATAAATTATTTAAATTATTTATCTATGCTACTCATCAACCTAGCACTTACCTAAATACACCAAATTAATGTTCTCTCTTATACTAAAGAAAATGCATAACTTCAGCTTACTAATCTTCTTAGTATGAACTAATTTACAGATTATTTCTTTAAAACCATGCTTGATTTATTCATCTTTGCTTTTATACAATTTTAGTTTCAGCAAAATATTACAACTTCAATGATTTTAATCCTCAAACATCATATAATAACATCTAGTCAACATTTTTATCACCTAGTTTTATTGGCAATTATAAAGTCTCTGCACTTTTAAATACTTCACAGACTGCTTTCTGTTTTATTAATGACCTTTTTTATCTGCTCAGATAGGAACAGCAGTTTAACAACTCTGAGGAAAGTTTTCTAAAAATCTAGGCCTGAGATAACCAGAAAAGTCATGCTGAACAGATAGCACAATTTTATTTCCATTTGAATATTTCATCAGGAAGTATAAATTGATAAGCTTTAGACTTTTCAACCAACACCAATGCTTCCAAGAATGTCGAAAGTTTAGGAGGAAAGTTTTAATAGTATAATGAATTTCCCTCACTATTAACATGATTTCTATGGCATGTCCTATGATTTTACTGCAGCTATTTAGAATGCAGACTATATTAGTTACCCTAAAGAACTTTATGAGTTATACAGAGTTAGAGTTGACTGAAAAACTCCATAGAACATTTGAAACACCTATGCACTACAAAATCGTTTCTTGAGATCTGATCATGCGTAGTGAAGGCTTTGCGGCAGGCCATGCAAGAACAAGGGGGAAACCATTTCATTTAAAACATCCCAGCTCATCTTAGTGCTTCTAAAGTTTTCACGTAATGCAAGTTCTCTAACAGCAAAGACATGAAACAGTTACTATTATTTCCAATTTCAAGATAACAAAACTGAGAAAAGTTAAATCTCTTGCTCAGAGTCATAAAACCATAATAGAAAGGGCAGGTTTATGTTTCAACATTCTGGGCTCTGACTATCACAGAGAGTAGACCCATAGATTCTACCTTTGCTTTATGCAAATGTGGACAATGAACCAAACGCAAAGACTCAGGAGAAAAAACTTGCATTTACCTAGTTAGGGTTGCAAAAATTTATGGACACGATTTAGGTAACTAATGAAGTCAGAATAAATGATGGCTGTATGGGGACTACTTCCAAAAAACATTAAAGGTTACACAGTAGTCCTTGCTATCCACGGTTTTTGTTTTCTTTTGTCCAGGTGTTCACTGTCTGGCAATATTAAATGAAAAATTTCATTAAAAATAACAATCTATAAGTTTCAAGTTGCAAACCTTTCTGAGTAGATGATGAAATCTCATGCTTTGCTGCTCCATCCTGCTCAGATAAAGAATCATTTCTTTATCAGTCACCTCCATGCACAGCCACACGGTCAGCAGTCTTGGATACCAGGTCCACTGTCACAGGGGCAAGGGGCTTGTGTGCAAAAGACCTTTGTTTTATTTAATGACCCCGAAGCATAACAGCAGTGATGCTGGCAATTTTATCACGTATTTTGTCATAATTTTTCTGTTTTATTATTAGTTATTGTGGGGTTCCTTGCTCTGCCTAATTTACAAATTAAACTGTACCATAGTACTGTATGTATGGGGAAAAAAAAACAGCGTATAGAAGAGTATAGTACCATCCGTGATTTCAAACCTCCTCCAGGGGCCTAAACGAGGGGTATGACTGAGGAAGTGCCCTTCTGAGATGCTCAAGTGAAAACTGTAAACTCTCGGGGCTGCCCCAGCCTTGGCTGAACGGTGGTGCCTGGGTTACTCCACTCAATCTGGGCGTTCTCTCCAGAAAGCACCCTTCGAGGGTCGGTCCAGGGCGCCATGCAAGTGCCTGGGGATCTTCCCTTCAGACAACCTGATGCTTCCTGAGAAGGCCACATTTGCTCTAACAACTACTTGGGTGGTGGATTTCCACAGTCCTTCCTCTCCAAATCTGAGCAAAAGTAGAAAGATCCCACCTCGGCCATCTGCTTTGGCACCTGTTGGCAGGAGGCATCTTCCAGAGCAAAACCAGGTCTCTCCAACCATCTTGCTTTGCTCTTTTTCTGTACTCACCAAATTTTAGAAATGCTCAGAATCCCAGGGTATGGCTTTGTGTCTCCTAAGGTATGTGGCTCCTGAGGTGGATACTCTAGCTTGACCTCAGTTTGTATACAAAGTATTACTGGCTAAGGCCTCTCCTTTACAACCAAGAAGAGTGTGCACAGTGACTGCCTTGCCAATATTTCAGGGTATCAACATTTAGAACGATGAGGTCCACAATTCTGAATTGAATTTCACGTAGTTAATAAGATAACGCTACTTATAAAATATGAATAGATTCTGTTTCATTTACTTACTAGACATTTGCTTTTCCTTTAGTTTCTTCTATTATATCTCAATTTTATTGAACCCATGAATATCAAGCCCAAATTCCTTAACAATAAATACCATGCTAAATGCCTTATTTTCTGACAAGGATATTAACAAGCAGACTTTGTGTGCTTTTCCAAGCCATTTTAAAGTCATTATCATTTTCTTATTAATATGGATTTTCACTTAAACTTCCTAGAGTTAATCTCTCTTTCTCTGAGCTTATAATAATGTAGAAATAATAACTTACATATTCAAGGGAAATGTGTAACTTTACACCTAAATCAGTAATTTCTTCCTTTTAGAAAATACATTTCCTTAGAAGGAAACTGTTCCATCACTTTATTTATTTGGTAAACCAGGAAGACATTCTCAGACAGTTCTGAAAGCCCTAGTGCACCAGCTTAGGAGTGTCACATCTGGGTGTGTCCTCCACACTACGCCACTGCCCTGCTGAAACTCGCAGCTAGGAGGATTGTAAACCCTCGGCACCAGTAAGGAATCACAGAGGCAGAGTTTAAAAACAAAGGAAGATGGTTTATTTGAAATAGGATGGAAACAAACAAAGGACAGACAGCTACTCTGCAAGAGTAGGGGCCATCAGAAAGCAAATGCCCCTGGGTTTTTGCCCTCAGATCTTTTTTATTAAGACTGGTGTCCCCTCCCCGACAGTGGGCACCTAGAACTTGAAAGAATCTGATTGGCTCTCTGGCTGCCTGTGATCCTGGCCTGGGCACCTCTGTCTACGTTGTTGCTTTTGGCCATCTGATTCTTTCCTGATCTTTTGTGATGGCAAGTGTAAGGAGGGCAAACCTCACGAAGGGCAGCTTAGAGTTAAAAATCAAGTGAAGAGGGCATGTGTGTGTGGTATTGTAATGCCAAAGTGAGAATATACTTATAAATCTACATGCATAGGTGCTTGTGTCTTTTATACTTTTAATAAGAGTCCTTAGGCGGCTGTCCTTGCCTCCTTCGCATTTTATCGGGTAAGGCTGGAGCCTGGTTTTTCTGGTCTTTTATGTTGCTTGCTATGTCCGTTTTGCCTGTTGTCTCTTTCTGCTAAATTTTTATGTTAATTGTATTATCTTGTGCCTTTCCAGGTCTGGTTTTTATCTCTTTTTTTAGCCTTTTCTTTCTAATTTCCAGAGTTCACAGAGACAAAAGGGCTGCCTTTAGTAGCATTTCCCATTAATTTTTAAATAAAGCTTAATGAGATCCTACTTTATCCTTTTTTCTGCCTCTGACTCCCTGTCCCTATAGGAGAAAAGAAAACGATCCAAAACAAACATATAACAGGTCACCTTGCACTTAGCCTGGTACAACATGTGCTCCTTCCATCTCTCACTCCCCTTCCCACTTGAAAGCGATCTCCCTGCTTCCTACCATCTATCTTGCATTTTAGTCTTTAATTATATTTTGAATTTCACATATAAGAGAAATTACACAATAGTTAAGCTTGTTTGTCCGATTTACTTCACTTAACATTATGATTTTAAAGTGTATCCATTTACCTATGAATGCCTCAAGTTTATCATTCTTTTTGGCACAGTAGTACTCCCTTGTGTATAAATATCACATTTTCTTTGCCTGTTCAAAGAAAAGAATTGAAGGGGAAAATGGAAATGTGGCCAGGATTTGGAAAGACTGGAGAGGGTGGGAGGGATCCCGGATGGAAAAAGAATGCAGTTGTGTTACGCACGTGCACAAACTCCCCACAGTAAATACAACCATTATGTGCTGAAAATATGGACTAATAAAAAAAAATAGAAGCAAAAAAAGAAAACTTAATATTAAGTGAAATAAGTCAGACACACAAATTTAAATACCGTTACAAGAAACCCAAGGAACACATGAAAAGCAAAGTAACAGATTGATGAACGGAGACTGGGAGATGGGTCTTTTGCAAATGGGAAAGGGAGAAGGAGACCGGGGGGAGAGGGCAGTGGAACATGAAAGGAACGCATGGTGCACGTGTGCAGACTGCCCACAACGCAGGGAACCATGTGTCCCAAACATGAACTAAAAAGGGGGGAGAGTGAGGGTCTAGAGACCGAGGGATGGAGGAGAATACAGAGGGAAGAGAAGTCAAATGAATTAAGACATATTAACTGCATGTTAAAACACTGATCTAAACATGCAGTTTTGCTGGTACCAATCACAAAGGATGCAAGCCTCATACAAAATAGACTCCCAGTCCTCACACAGCCTATTCAGCCACGCGGTCAGGCACTGACCTCTCTGGGCGCGTCCTGACTTGTCTCAGCTCACTCGTTCCGCTCCAGCCTCACTGGCAGCTCCTCAGGTGCATCCAGCACAGTCCCTGCTCAGGATCTTTGCACATGCCCTTCCCTCAGCCTCAACCTTTCTCCCAGAATCCTGTATCTCAGACCTATCCAGCTTGGTCTGTGTTACGCACATGTACAAACTCCCCACACCTAGCTTTAGTGATGGTTTCCCAGACCAACCTATTTAAATTGTTATCCACTCCCCACCTCTGTCTCCAATCCAGCTACTCTAAATTCTCTGTCCCTGCTTTACTTTGCCATGCACTGATTGCTGTTAATTTTCACTTATTGCGTTTATTTCCTTATTTATTTCCTGTGCTCCCCTATCTTCCCCCTCCCCACACCCCCATCCTGGAATGTGAATCCCAGTCAATCCCTTTCAGTAATAACTTTCAAATCCACACTTAAAAGACACAGATTGGCGGACTGGATCAAAAACAAAACTGAAAGATTTGCTGCATTCAAGAAACTCATCCAAACCAAAAAGAAATTCATAGACTGACATTCAAAGGACACAAAACAATATTCCAAGCACCGGGACCCTGACAACAAGCAGGGTAGCAATTTTATTCTCAAAATAAACTTCAAGCCAAAACTGGTTGGAAAGGGCAAAGAAGGTCACTGACTTTTAGTGAAGGGAACAAATCAACAGGAAGCGATAACAATTGTAAGTATGGATACGCCCCACATCGACACACCTGACTTCACAGAACGTGCACCCTGCCGTGGCAAGGAGTGCTGACTGCTCCCCCACTGCCACAGGGGGCACTGAAAACCCTGGGGGGACACATGAGCAGCTCGATGCACGTTCGTGCCATGAGCAATGCTGCAGGGCAGGAAAGAAGCCCCCGAGCACGCACTGGCTCCACAGTGACATTAGTGGGTTCACAGTGCTGCAAAGCTGTGGACTCTTCCAGATGCTTCTATAGCTCTTGGGTTACAGTTAAAGAAACATCACACTGGGAGAGGGAGAAAAGCAGTGTGCCAAACAGAGACACAATGCCGAGGTACTTTTTAAAAACTCAGACGAAGAACACACTCGCTTTGTGCTGTATAAAAAGCCATAATGCATAACATTTCCATCCACAGCACTCTGCATATGACGGCCTGCGTGTGTGACAGCCACGTGCCAGCCGCGGTACCACAGCTTCAACTCCCCAGTGACATCACATCCACCTTGGTTTGTATACGTACGTGCTAGGTTCTTCACTCGTGACAAAATTACCTCCCAGAACAGTGTTCAGAACTCGTACCGTATTATTAAAGGGATGCGAGACTATCACCCATGAAATTTTGACACATTCGCACAAGATCATCTGTAACAAATTATGAAACAAGAATATGTCTTGCTGGTGCAGAATCTATGCAGGGCAGAGCACATGAAAGGTAAATTTTCTTTCATGTAAATTGCCTGCAATTTCTAAAATAGATTTTAAAGCATATGCTCATTAACACCTACTTGATCTTACATCTGTATGCATCAAACGAAGGGCCAGTTCTAGACTCTGAATTCACACAGAGTCTTAATAGCAGCCTTCCGTATCAATAGATGAACTCTCAGCTGGAAAGCCACTCTAATAAATCACACTGTCCCGAAGGAATTATAAAGTATCTTATGATGCTTCTAGTGACTATCAGAGACAGACTATAAAGTGTTACACAAAGTCTATGTGTATGGTTTTTTTTTTGTTTTGTTTTGTTTTTGTGGCACCGGGGATTGAACTCACAGCCTCACGCTTGCCAGACAGGTGCTTGAGCCACTGAGCCAAACTCCCAGCCCTAGTTTTTTGAGGCAGGGTCACACTATGTAGCTCAGGCTGGCCTTGTGCTGGCATTGTAGCCCAGGCCAGCCTCGAACTCACAACGTTCCTCCTACCTCAGCCTCCCGAGTGCTGGGATTAAAGGCATGAGCCACTACGCCCAGCTTACGTGTATGTTTTATGATTCTCGGAAAACATGTTTTTAAGGGCAATAAAATATTAGCAGTTGATTTAAAAGGCAGCTTTACGAAGGGTAATCAAAGGCTGAGCTGCCTATTTGATGTCCTCTTCACTGTGTATTTTGAATTGAACATTGTGATCTGAGTCTGAGAATTTTTATTTTTAAAATTTGACCTAGATTACTACCCTTCAGTACTAACATAGTATTTTCTACATTACTTTGCAATATTTAACATTTAGGAATTTCACCCAGTATGTGGCCCTAGGTATATAATTTCTTCTCTTTATAGATGTTACTGTAGCTGTCTCCAAGAAATCTACTTGACATTCTAAGTCATTTCATGCATCTGAGATTCTGAGGTAGCTTGTGCAACCACGTTCATAAGAAACATGACTTGAATCATACTCAGCAGCCTGGGTAGCCTCTTCTTTTATGATGGCCTGTGTGCCATGATGATAACTGTAATAGTTCTACACACACTTATATTCCAGCGTTTTTAACCCATGGACTTTCTGAGCCTAACCATGTACATGGGTCTATGTCCCACCAACTACAGAAGGACATATTAGCCCAAGTGCTAATTCTCAATGAGGAGAACGTGTTTCCATCCTTATTTAGTGGGAGAGGGATGGGACACGGGAAGTGAAATCACATGTGGGTGAGGTTTGAAACCACTGCCTGAAAGCGGGCCCTGCCACCAACTGCATGACCTTGGGCAAGCTCACTTTAATTACCTGTGGCATAAATTTTCTTATTTATAAAAAGAAAAGGTAAAGTACATGGCAGTCAGGAACCTAATTTAACCCTGAAACTATATTCATCTGAATTATTTTCTAGGTAATTTATCTGTAGTTTGTTCCCATGGCTATCAAATTGGCAGAATATTCACTCTAGAATATTCACTCTTTTTTTTTTTTTTTTTGGTACCGAGGATTGAACTCACAACCTCATGCTTGCCAGGCAGGCGCTTAAGCCACTGAGTTAAATCCCTGGCCCCAGAATAATCACTCTGAAAAGAACTTAGTAGATAGCCTTTCTTACTCCCCAGTCATAAGTAATAGATCATCATGTACTTTCCCACTTCATAAACCCTCCACTGAAAATTTGAAACTCAACATTATACAGTGATAAACACTTAAAAATATACTGGGTAATTCTCAAAGTCAAGTTGTTAAAAAATTTATATAATGAATTTATTTTCTGCTTTTCCCTTTCTTATACCCTACTGATTTTGGTTAAGTGAGAGCTAACTCTTCCCAAGTGCTTGCCACATAGCCTTAGTAGTTGCTCTAACTGGGATCTGGGGTGTCCCCCAAGACTGGCACGATAAAGACTTGTTTCCCAGGCCACCGCTGTTGAAAAGAGGTGGAAACATGAACAGCAGGGACCAGTGGGAGACCACAGTCATTAGGGGAAGGCTCCCAAAGAAGACAACAGGACCCGACCATTCCACACTCCCCACTCTTTCTCTATCTCCTCTCTTTCTTTCTTCCATCCTGGCCTCCATGAGAGGAGCAGCTGACCCCAGCACATGCCCCCCACCATCAGATAAGGCCTTGGCACTGGCCCAGAAGCAGAAGACAACCAGACGCAGACTGAACCTCCAAAGCCACAGGCTGAACCTGTCCCTTCGAAAGGTTTATTACATTGCTCATCTTGTTGCAGTAATAAAAAACTGATGAACACAGTATTGTCCACAAAATCCTCATCCAAAGCTGGCAGTGAGGCTGAGGATGTTGCTCATTGGTAGAGCACTGACTTCACAAGCATGAGGCTCTGACTTCAATCCCCAACAGTGCAAAAAATATCTGTTCTCAAGGTGCTTCGTTACAGGCTGGACATGGTGACACATGCCTGTAATCCCAGCACTCTGAGCACCAAGAGGATTCTAAATTTGACCTGAGCTTGGGCAAGAGTGACTTAGCAAGACACTCTCAAAATAAAAATACAACAATATAAAATAGCGAGCCAAGTAGCCCAGTAAAGCCTCTGGATTCAGTCCCTCCAATACAGAGAGAGAGAGAGACAGAGAGAGAGAGAGAGAGAGAGAGAGAGAGAGAGAGAGAGAGAGAGAGAGAGAGAGAGAGAGAGAGAGAGAGAGAGAGAAAGAGAGAGAGAGAGAGGGAGAGAGAGAGAGAGAATGAGAGGAAACCTCATAGTAACCTTAGGAAGTAAGTATTGTTACTACCCCTACTGAACTTTATCTTTACCTGACTTCACAGAAGTGGGGTCTCAAGGAAGGCAATGTCACCTATCCATAAGCAGCCACTTAGGTGCAGAAGTCAATTCCCTGCATCTTCTGGAGGGTCTCTTCATTAGGAATCCAATCATGAGCACCACAACCACTTCATCCATCATTAAGAGGCATTTTTGACAACCATGACGGTCCAGAATCGCACAGGGGCTAACCTGGACCAGTGAGACCACAGGTAAGTATGTTTCCTCCATGGCAGGAAAGGAGGCTTGCTCCCATCTCTGCCTGGTGGGACGGGGTGACAGCGCTGTGGAGTCCCCTGGTAACCACTTGGCGAGGCATGAAGGAAGCCAATCTGGGCTCAACCCCACACAGTGGAGGCGGAGGAGGGAAGAGATGCTGGTGCCCTCATCCGTACTTTCAGACTGCTCTTCCTCCATGCTTTCTTCTATGCTGGATAACGAATGCCCTTTTTTTTTAAGCCAACTGGAATCAAGGTGTCTCTTCTTATACTCAAAAGCATCCAGACTGTTACAGTGTGCTCGGATGCCCCCACGCCCAAGTCTCATGTAATCATGGACGGGGCTGAGTCTGGCATTTGTGATTGGTTTGTTGTCTGGAGCTGGAATTGGTGGTGTGAGGGCTGCACCTGCCCAGGGGCGGAGCCGGCATACAGTGTAAGGGCTGGAAGCAGGCATGTCTTCCCTCTTTCACAGGTTTACTTGCTGTTTGCAGCTGCCATGAACAGCTGCCCTCTCCCATCCCGCCACGCAGCCAGCTGAATATTAACTGAAACCTCCAAGAATGGTAAGAAATAAACCTTTCCTTCCTTCATTTTGGGCATCAGGTATTTTGTCTCAGCAACGAGTGAAAAGTAACTAAGACACTGACAAATATCAATGTCATTAAGCACCAAGTGTACAAACACTGTCATTAGCAATCATTGTTTAATCAAACCCATGTCTTCTCTCTGCACTGACTCTGAGACCTGTGGAAACACAACATTTTATTAAAATCCCATTGGATTTTACTGCTGAGTCTTTCCCCTTCCAGGACACCCATGCACTCGCTGAAGATTCATTGAGCACTTGTTCTGCCTCGGGTATCGTGAGGCTCTGGTTTGGTGAGAAAAATAATTCATGGTCCCTAACCTCACAGAGTTAAAGTCTACGATGGAGACAGATGTAGAAGCGAACACATGCTGGTGGTACTATCATATGTAAACAGTGTGGGTGTGCGGGGCGGGGGTGAACAATGTGCTATGTGAGTGCAATGGGAAACTGTAAGGTGTTTGGAGGACTTTAAGAACCCTTTGTAGGCGAGGTGACATTCCATCTGAGTCTTGAAGGATGACTAGGAGTTTTATACCAGAGAAAAGGGTTCTAGGCAGTGAGAAAATCATGATCCGTGGCATAGAACTGGGAATGACTGGGAATGAGTGGGAATGGCGGAAAACTCCAAGTAATGATACGCTTCAAAAATGAAGAAGAGTGACACGGACTTCCAGCCTGCCTGCTCCCAAACATCCTTCTAATTTGCTGTTCTCATTCATCACATAGACCAACACTTTCATTCCCCACAGCCACCACTACGTTCTGTTGGGTTAAAAGAGCCAAATAGGCAAAGCTGAGGGTCTTCGATCCATCCTATTTCTCCATCTGAGAACAGAAGCAAAACCTTCACTAGATGTGTGCGGTCGTCGTTGCTTTTTCTGAGACCCTGGCGCTCGTACATCCTGGAGTTACTGCCTTAGGAAGCAGCATTTCTCCGCGCTTCACGGGTTTTCCTTTGGTTTTTCTAGGCTTGTTTTGCACTCTCCATTTTGAAGCATTACTTGTTATTTAAATTTAAATGATAATTTAACATCTTCCTGTAAAGCTAACTTCATCTTTGTATTAAATGCAAACTGTATTCTAACCTAGAAATTCCAGATAATTTAACACAAAAACACAATAAAGGTTTATTACAGCCTGGGTCCCCATCAACAGATGAATGGCTAAAGAAAATGTAGTTTAGATACACAGTTGGGTATTATTCAGACACAAAGAACAGAATTATGTCATAGGTTAGAAAATGAATGGACTAGAGAAAGCCAGACTCAGAAAGACAAGTATCACCTTTTCTCTAAAATACGAAATCAGAAAAAAAAAAAAAAAAAAAGATGGCCTGAAAGTGGAAGGGAGGCTATGACCTAGTACTAGACATGATGAAGAGGATGGAATAAGGAGGGTGTAAGAAAGGGTAACAGTGCGGATTTATATGACCAAAATAAGCATGAAAACACCTCATTTAAACCAATATTTCATAAAATTAATACACACCAATAAAAATAAAATTTTAAAATCAAATTTCACCATCAACATTGAAACAACATACAAGGTATGATCACTAAGTGTAGCGATATTTAAATTTTTCAGATGCTATTACAGCAAAAGACACATTGCCATTAATCACTCTCAAAATCCTCCTCCTTGCTTCAAACACATTTACCATCCTGGCCACTTCCTGAAGCAGTTCAGGAGGTCCTCTTTTCTGAGTGTCTGTAGCTGCACAGATTTGGCTGCACCAATGTACTGAACCAACTCAAAACTTTACCTCTCATGGTCATGTTGACTTGGGAAAGAGCCCGAAGTCACGTGATGCCAGATCCAGTGAACAAGGGGGACAAGGACGCACTAGAATGTTTTTACTTGGTGGAAACTGCAGTAAACAATAGATCACTGAGGGCTGATCAAAGGTACAGAGAATGTTTAAATTTTTAAAAATATTACAGTAAAAAACACATTGCCATTAATTTCCCCCAAAATACTACTCTTGGGTTTGAACTCACTTATCCAATTATTCTTGGCAATGTATCTTTCCTGTAGTGAGTTTGTTTTAATTTAAACATTCACCATAATTTTGTTATACCTTGTACCTTTACTAGGCACTTAATATATGCATATTATAAGCACTGGAAATTCTATAGAATGCAGCCTAAAGTAAGTGGACCTCAAATGGTTGAGTTATAAAATCTCAAATGACTGCATCTAGGAAAGAAATTTTATTTTACAATATCATAGTTAAGTGCACAGAGCTAATGGCAATCAAAGGACCTTCCTCAGGTTAGACTTTATCAAGCAACTCCTACACCCTTTATTTGGGAATTAACATCTTCAACTATAATTCAGGGGTGACTAGAGTTACCCCTGCAGAGAGACGCATTGAGAAACAAACTGGAAACCTCAAAAGAGAAGGGATGACACTATTTCTAGAATAAAGAGCAGCTGAATCACAATCATATTAAATACTTCAAGGGCGAACAAATCATAGACTTTGTAACAGTGAGAAAGTGAGAGAGCTACTCACGAAGACACTACTGGAAATCTAAACTTTGAACAAACTCAGAAACCCCTAGAAGACACTGAAGTGGTTTCAAAAACTAGAATTTGGAACAGGCAAATGAGAAACTAATCCCAATCAACAAATCAAAATAACAAAGGAAAGTAAACATGAATAGATCCAAGAAAATTCCCTAATTATTTCAACCTCTGGTCTCTATCAGTTCTCTAGTGAGGAGAAACTGATGGCTGAAGTCAAAACATGTACACTATATGCCCCACATGCTGAACAGTGGCTCAAATAAATAGGAGGTTATTTTTAAATTTCTCTAAGACATCTGGAGGTAGGTGGCTGCTACCCTGATTTAGTAACTCCATTATGTAAGTCCACTTCTCGTGAGTCTCCTGCTCGGCTTCCTCCATCAGCACAAGATGTCAGCTGTAGCTCCAGGTATCACGTCCTCATTAGCTGCTAAAACAAGGAGAAGGGAACCACCACCAAACTGGTTCGTGTCAATTCAGCAAGTGAAGCTTCCTCTGCAGTGCTGGCAGAACTATGTCACCTCTTCGATCAAAAAATGGTTGGAAAGAAAATTTTGAAAAGTTGTCCCAGCCTCTCTGTGGAAGATGACAGGAAGAGAAAGAGGTTTAGGGCCACCTGCATGTAGACTGCAGTAACTGATCAGCACATGGGATACAATTTTGCTGTCCACATAGTAGTCTTGACCATTGCCAACACATGGTGGACAGTTTTTTTTAGTGTACTGAATCCCATAGACAGACTCTGTTTTGAAGGTAGAGTCACAGGCCAAGTGGTAGCTAATGGTATCTATAGTCACGATGACTATGCCTGAAAGAGCAGACCAGAAAAACCATGTGATCACACCAAGATGCCTAAACAAGCCCCAGTCCTGACTGGGTAGCTAGCACTGGATAGAATCGTAGTGAGAATATTAACCAACAATGGTCAGTGGCTAAATCACAGAGACCCTCACATCTCAAAGGGGGAAATCACATGAAGTGTAGATGAACACACGTGCACAAAAGTAAGACATCTAGAAATGATATCTTATGGCCATTTCTACTGATCTGCAGGAAGATAAACCAAGTTCTGTTTTCAGATCTCGTTGTAGTAAGTAATCCACTAGAAATGCTTAGCATTAGAAACTTTTGCAGGTTCTTTAACACATCTACAGACCCTGATCCCTGACCACACAGACCCTTCTTGTACTGTACAGATGGTCTTGGATGAACATCTGTCTCTCATAATCACAGATGTCAGTGACTGATTCCAAAGCAATCGTGGTATTGTGTTTGTAGTCATCCTAAGAACCCATTCAGGAGTTTTAAAACATTCCAGGCAAATAAGCTCCACTGCATTTTAAACAACATTCACAAAAGGACATTCTAGATCCAAGAGGTAAGTATGCTGAGCTTTGTTTCTACTGGGTTTTTGTTTTGTTTTGTTTTGTTTTTTAGGTACCAGGGATCAAACTCATGACCTCACGCTTGCCAGGCAGGCACTTGCACTGCTGAGCCAAACCCCCAGTGCTGTCTCTACTGTTCATATTGACTGAAAGTCAAGAGAATTTAGGAGTCAAAAACAATTTGACAAGGCAACACCCATTTTTAAAGTGAGGTCTTAAGTTGCCTCTGAAAGTTTGACTCATTTATATCTGAATTTCATAGAAAAGTCTTGTAACGTTTTCTGGCTGTCTTTAAATTTTTTAGTATGGAATGCCATTAACTAGTATGGAGAAAGTGGCAGAGAAGGAAGAAAAGACTAAATCACGGTTTCTGGAAACTTAGCCATGGCTGTAAACAAGCCATGGACATACTTCCTGGGGCTTTAACAACGTCTTCGTGTCAGGGAAGCAGGCTCCCAGAGAGCCACGCTGATTAATTTCACCAGTGGTCGTGAACCACAACACAGCCAGGAGACATGACAGATTAACTGGAGGAGAAAACTATTATTTTTCCTCTGTGACCAATGCCGTAACTGTTGAAATCATAGCTGGAAAGAAGTAAACTCAATCATGCAGTTAAAGTGTTGCTTTGAACCAACTGGCCAATAATTTTCTCACTGAAATAAAACTTCAGGGAACAGCCCATAGAAGTGAAAGAATCACCCAACACAAAAGATAGCTGCTCTTACATTCGGAGTCTAAAAACTAGGTCGAGTCTTGAAATCATGGAGCAAGACTGCAATCCACATTCTCAATGTTAAACAACGCACCTTTTCTGAAAAGCTAAAAGTAAACGTAGCTTCTTCACGTAATAACCTCAGAAAGTACTAAAACACTTGCTATAATCATATTTATTTTGTGACAGAAGACAAACTCACGTCCACATGCAGTTGCTCACAAAGATCGGTCACCAACCCTTTTTATCAGAGTAGCGCATTCTTGGAAGTCTATGTTTGAGAGAAAAAATAATGGTAGAGTGTCTCACTTATTTAAAAAAAGAAGGTCAAAGTAGGGGGCTGGATAGGTGAGAAGACCAACGCAGAAAACCCTTCTGGTTCCCTTTTGCCTGCCATTATGACTCCTCTTAAGCTTCTGCAGAGTAGCTGACTCCAAGTTACAAGATAAAATCATTTGTCTTTTCTAATGTATGAAGCTTTTTAAATGTGGAGTTTCTGATATTAATGAATGAAGATTATGAATGGAATTTGATACAAGTTTCTCTTCTATGACATCATTCATTCTTTCTGACATCTGCTGATGCACACCACGATCATTTAAAAGCAAGGCTGCCGAGTCACATGCAGCCAAAGCCACAGGGAAAAGTTTCATTTCTCCCTCAGGGAACATATGCCACTGTCCTGATAATGTATTTTCCATTCAGTCTGCCCTTATGCAGTGCCAGGACTTTGGAGACCGACCTATAAATTTAATTCAAACTACAATCTTATTTTCGATGTCAAATTTTGCATCTATACTGAATAGTTTTCTCTAATTCAAAGCTCTGTTTAATTGTTTCTGATTGCAAAATTCTGGAAACTATTATGAAAACTAAATTTCCTTTTTTTCTCCTGGGAGAGGAGAGTTAATGTTGCCCCTGCTTTGCTAAACTGTCATTAGAAGCCAGCATTTTGTTGAGATTTGGAAATTGCGTTCGTCTCATCTGATCTACCTCTTTGCCTTAATTTTCTTCCTGATAGAAAGCTGCAAGATAGGTCTTTCAAAGATGGAAAATACATCCCAATTACTTATTCATAGTTTCAAATAGTCCCTAACTAGTACTTAGGACACAGAAATGAGGGAATAGAGTGAATAAGATAGAAGAAAAGAATGAGATCAAGCACATTCAGTATTATCGAACCATTTACAGGCACCAGCAAAAGTTTCTGTATTTAAGAAGGTCATGTATAGCAAATGCATAAAAATCAAAATATTGCTCTCATTTTCCTCACTAAGTGATTTGATTATATTCTCTATATAACAACATTGCCAGTGACTTTTGTCTCTGCAGTCAACTACTCTCAGTGTCAGTGGGCCGAGCCTGCCCGGCACGGCTTGGATGTGTCAGCAGCTTGCACCCCCCCCCCCACTCCCTAGAGAATAGTGGGAATACACCTAGGACTAAAATCAGCTTATTTATTTTAATTGCCCGCAGTGAAAACCTATAGAGTTAGAGGTACAATGAGAAAATTACAGGCATAGAGTTGTTTTATAAGAATTGCTAGCCCTTTAATGTTTCTGTTTGGAAACTGATCAAAATTGCCAGCATTATGTTTCTGTTTTTGCTATTTCTGAGGAGTTCCATTAAAATTAGAGGAACAAATTCTTCTTCAGATCTTCACAAAAATACAATATATAGCCGTGGGATTTAGCTCAGCAGCACAAGCACCTGCCTGGCAAGCGCTTGGTCATGAGTTCGATCCCCTCTACCAAAAAAAAAAAAAGATATATATTTCAAAAAGAATAAATATTCCAACTTATTTAGTAAGTACCTAGTTATTTTTCTGACCGCACAACATGGCCAAGTGCCTGAACACCATTCTGTTCTGGCTTCAATGGCTGCACCAGCTCTGCTCATAACTGACTGGCGCTGTCGGGTCAACTTCACCACCTTTTATTCCAAACGTCACTCCTCACTGGGTGACTTCCAAGAAGAAAACGCAAAAAAATATAGGAGAGCGGCACCAATCGACAAGACCTGCAAGCTGGCAGTTTCACTAATCTCTAATATGAATTATTTTACTGTGATTTTCTGTCTTCCAACATGTGTAGTGGAAAGATGAAAAGCCCAGCTAATTTAGGGAGGGTTGGGCTCAGTTATAACAAACTGGTAGGTGTATAATGGAAGATGGATTTCCTACTGAAAAGAAGAAGCCATCTATGTGACCACACTCACCGAGAGTGACCTTCTTAGACAACTTTCTTGAGTCTAACAGACTCAGTATGAAACTGGGGGGGCCTCAGGAGGCCCATTTATTGCCTCCCTGCCCCCGCCCTCATTCCTCTCTTCCAGTGATTCAGCGCAGACTTCGTACGTGGTGCAGTCTCCCCCTGGGCCCTGGCGTCCTGAGAGAGAAGCAGCCCCACACGGGTGACCAGCCCCCTAAACCTCACAGACCTCTGTCTTCCTCGGTTCCGTGTCGCACCACCTGCACCCGGCTCCGGGCTTCACATCTCAAGTCTGATGTCGCCTGGAGCTGCCTCATTTTTGAAGTCTTAAACTGCAGCACCAGATTCATTGAACCACGCCTCTCTAGCACCAGTTCCCTCACACCCCACCTTTCCTTCTGCTCTTTAACCTATCAGCCCACTCTGCTTATCCTTTCATTTTCTATGACTAAGTCGTCGTCTTGCATGCACTTTTCCTGGATGCCTTAACTCTCAATCTCTCTGTCAATTCAACACACACACCAGGCGAAATGGCAGGCCAGGCTCCACTCAGCTTTCTATTAGGCTCTTCTACTACACTTAGTCTGGTAAGTCTGCTCTGGAAAAGACACGGTAGTGCATCATAAAAATGAACCGCATGAAAAATGCGTAAGCAAGGATTCCAGCTTCTGGGTCACGGTGGAGAAGACACCTATACCCTTCCTGCCTGCACCGTCATTTTCAACACAGCCCTTATTCCTTGCTTCATAGACAAAAGACATCATTTTCCATCTCCCTATGCTGGATTACTGATGAACAAGTCGATCTTTCTTATTCTTTTCTTTTTTGCCCCAGTAGAGTTTTTTCTGCATTTATCATCCATGCCGTCTCCCACTTCCCAAGTCCTCAGGTGCCTCCTCCTCCAAGTTAATACCTACCTGTCAGCTCCTGTTTCTCTAACTCCTGCGCTGACTTTCCCTGTCGGTCTGCAATGACATCCAAGACTTTCTCATTTGAGAATACATAACACGTAACAAAATATTACTTCACGTCCCCTCTGGATACCACAGTTTTTCCTTTCTCTTTCATGCCGTACCTCAGTATGCTCAAGTCAGTGTAATTCGCTCTCTGTCTACCCCATGCCACCACATCTGTCTTTGTCTAGCTCAGCACTGTTTCTGAACATTAAAAATCAACTTCAGCCTTCCAATCAATATTTTATCTAACCGTTCTGCAGCACAGGGGTTACTGCTGCCTTCTTGAAATAGTTATCTAGCTCTCCCCTTACCCCCTGCAAGTCTTCCCTGAAATGTCATTTTCCCGTGAGACTCTCCTATCCAGATTGTCTGACTTGAAACCACAACACTTACCCTTGCGCTATTCTGCTTTATTGCATCTTGTTGTTTTTATTACTTTTAAAAAATATAGAATGCATGTATTTACTATACGTTCGTGTGGCTGACTCCAGTAGCATACAAGCGGTGTCTGCTATTTTCACTGACCCATCTAACGTACAGCAACAGCCCAAGAAACACTTGTCAAAAGAGCGGGTCTTTGGATTTCCAAGAAAACAGCCTCTCAGTTTTCCTCCAGTATCTTGGATTTTTCTTTCTCAGTATCCTTTGAAGTCTCTGTATACATCCATTAACCTTACAGTGCCCTAGGTTTCCCTGCATAGACTTCCTGGGAGACCTTTGTCAAGGCTTGAAGTGTCTCCATGCTACCTGTTGAAATCTCTGTTATTTCCAGTCCAGATCTTTCTCCTGCATTCTAACCTGCACATCTAACAGCTTCCTAAGTGTCTCATGGAGAATACAAACACAACATATCCCAACGCTCTTCCAATGATCTCATCCTCCAACCTACCTTAGGCATTCACTCACATGGTTATAATCTGGATTTATAGCTAAATGTGTTCTGTAAAGTACTGTTTCTAAGTTAAGTACAATATTTTAGCTAACAGCTCCTGGTGGAGGTGAAAATGATATCGTGGATGTGAAAATGAGTCTATGTTTTATATAAGCAGGAAACATTCAAAGCACATCAAGAGATTTACAGTTCTAATAGTCTAAAAGTGAAATATTTACAGATAGCTCAAGGAAACCTTATCTTTCAAGATTCAGTGACAGTCTCTCTGTCTCAAAAAAAAAAAAAACTCAAGGATATTTTTTCTTTAACTTTAACTTTAAATAACCAATAGGCAATTTAAGGACTCAATATACTGGATTTTTTCTAATAAATATATAGAAAAGTTACTAAAAACCATTATGTTCTCATTCATTGACATTAACAAATAAAAACCATGGATTAGCAGCCATTAGTTAACAAATGTAACCAAGGTGATCACATTTCAAAGAAAAACCACATAATTATAACTACTTGATGTTATCTCCAAATGTCAGCGACAGCATTACTTGGGCAAAATATGCACCTTTCAAAGTAAATTTTAAATATGACATGTATATTGTGAATGGTAGAAGGAATACAGAAGTTTAAAACCTACAACCAGTTAAAATTTTACTTCTACTACTTATTAATCTTTTGACTTTGAGAACATTAATAGCAAACAGATATTGAACACTTAGACAATTCTCAGAACAACCTTCCAGAATAATCGCCCTGTGTCACGTCACAGTTTCTAGGCGAGGGCCCTGAGGAGCTCACACAGTCATGTCTCAAACCAAGGCTGTTTGACTCCAACGTCATGTGTTAAATATCACATTGTGTGTTGAGACTTTGGCATTTAGAAAGTAAGAATTTCATCCCTAAAATAGGGATTTAATTTAAATACTGCATGACAATATCATCATGCAAATTTTACATCACCATTAAATGTGCACTATGGCATCATTAGTCTAGCCAACTGATGAACTCCAAATGGAGGTCTCAGAATACGAACTGCATGGATTTAAGAAGCTTTTTAAACTGGGCGTGGTGGTGCATGCCTTTAATCCCAGCACTTGGGAGGCTGAGGCAGGAGGATCGTTGTGAGATCGAGACCAGCCTGGGCTATAAAGTGAGTTCAAGGCCAGACTGGACTGCATAATGAGACCCAATCTCAAAAAGTAGGGCTGGGGATTTAGCTCAATGGGCTAAGTGCCTGCCTGGCAGGCACGAGGTTGTGAATTCGATCCCCAGTACCACAAAAAAAAAAAAAAGGAGAAGCTTTTTACTTCTTATTGTGAATGATCTGAATTGAACCTCAACTTTGAGTCTTTAAGAACTGCTTTTCAGGGACCTTAAGATACCATTAAAAGCCAATTAAAATTCAAAGGAGACCCCCTGCGTATCCAGGCAAATATTTTCATAGTAGTTCATTGAAATACACTATAACCTGAAAGCAGTCTATATTTTTCACCAGTTGGTGGGTCAATCCTCCAATACCATCCTTAAAAGAAAACATGTAACTGGCTTTCTATTTAAAAATGCAACTTTAGGGAAGCCAGATTTTAATAGTGTGAAACAAAGACATTTAGTATCATAAGGAATTTTTTTTTGTTTTAACCCCCACCATGTGCAGGTACAAATTCCCCACAATTAATGTTATCACTGTGTATTTCTAAAATGTACCAATAAAATGAAAATAAAAAACATACACTGTAGTTACATTCTTTCATTTATTCATCCATTCATCAAACCTTGTTGAGTAGTTAATATGCAAGACACTATATATTATGCACCAGATGCAAGCATGAGACAGACATTATTATTGTCCTCACAGGGCTTACCTCCAAAGGGAGGAAATTTTTTCAGTAAAAACACAATTACAGCACATGATAAAAGAAATACCATGTTCTACTGGAGAACATTGGAGGGGTAGTTAACCTCTGAAATATGACTCAAGAAACACATATTTGAATGGCCATGCTATTCCATAAAGTACATCACTTTTTAATGTTTTTGTGACTTGCAAGTTAGATTTAAAATATGAGCTAATTCCAATGGCTTCCTAAAAATTAGGTCTACTCATTGTTCTTCGCTATAATAGTTTCAGCCACAATTCAAAACAATGCATAAACATCTCTTTAGAAGAACCTGTTGGGTCACACTGACAATTCAAAATCATTTGCTGGGACAAGATGGTATGTGGGCTCTTTATAACAGAAATTGAATTTGTCTTTAGAGGCTCAAACCCTAGCCCAACTAAGAACTTTGTTCCACACCTTTTTTATACTTTTCCCATTCTGTTTTATCCAACACATACTAATCAGAAGCATATGTGAGTGAAGGGTTAATAGAATATTTCCCTATCTCATTTAGAACATGATGTTCAATTCACTGTCTAGATCTGGTCTCTTAGTAACCCAAAAATGAAGATATGTCAACTACATTACTAGGCAGTGTTGCTTAACATAAAATGATCTCAGATTGTTAAAGACAACTGTAGTGGAAAAAACCATAAATAAATGATAACTACTTAATGGGAATGCTGTAGCTTTAGACTCCTATAGAGACCATAGGAGTGCTATCTGTGGAAATGCTATAGGAGACATTTGTTCCTATAGAATAAGAGACATTTGAGCCAGGAGGACTTTCATTGCTATTTCATCTGACAGTCTTTGCTTCATGCTTCAGATGCCCCCTGGAAACCAAAGGGTCCAGTTCCCAAACTACTGTGCAGACTTCAGTGTGTACAGTTGCAAGGCCTCATACACAAAAGACGAGCAGTGCCTGGCACTGCCCCTCTGCCAGCTGGGATTCCCGTCTTTCCAAAGTAGGTGTGGTCTCCTGTGTGGCTTAGGGTGATTCTGTGAGTCTTATTATTCAAAAAGAACCTAAGAAAACCCCTTCATGCTACTGTCTGTGTTTAAGATAAAGTAATAGTAGGTAACAATAACACATCAATAATTAACAGATAAACCAGAAGATTTTTTTTAATGTATCTCATAACAGGGCTCATATTATATACTGTATCCAGTACAGTACTCATTTGCATGGCACATAGTAAACACTGAAGAATGTTTTGTTGAGAAAATGAATAAATTAATTTACTGAACACATGATTGATGAGAGCCAGGTTCCTTGCAGAGGCCGAACTGCAACACCCTGACATCTACCAGGCTGCAAACCTCTTGTAATGCATTTCCTTGCTCTAATTGGTTCAGTCACCAAACATGAGCCACTCTTAGCACTCTGATTTTTTCTAAATTTAATCTAATCTATCTGGATTCACCTCCAACCCTGGCTGCTTACACACACACGCACACAAAGACATCACTGTTTTTTCCCTGGTCTACTCTAACCGCCCATCCCCTTTATAGCCACTGCCGCTTATGTACTGGCAAGACGAAGAGCCAAAGAGTCAGGGATTAATTTTTATTTTACCAATCTAGGCTGATATAATTTAAAGAGCAAAGACTTTAAATTTGGCAAAATGATAGTTTGGATTGTAACTCTAGCACTTCACTGATACCTGAGAAGTTCGACAACCCTTTTGGAGCTTCTGCAATCAGGAAGGACAGGTTCTACCGTGAAGGGTTAATGAACACTAAACATAATGTATGTTAATGTCTGGCATATAATTTGGCTCTAAAAAATGGTACAATACATCTTTTACAGCACATTTGTAACTAAGAGCTCTTACAAAACAGATTCCAATGAATAGATCATTTCCTCAAATTCATTCCATTATATAGAAAAGTATTAAAATTCTGTTTAGCTGCACAAATTCCACTGCTTCTTTTTCTCCTATGCTCTCACAATATCAAATAATAACAATTGATTATGATTGATTCTTAAGGAGAAAAGCAGATATTTTATTGTTTCTACTTATTCCTCACGGAAGCAACAGGAAAGTTACACGTGCAAGAATTATTTATTGCTTAGAGTAAAACATGCTTTAATTTTGAAAGTAGAAATTAACAGGAAAATACCATATTGATTCCACGCTGGCCCTCATCAGGGTGACACTTTATGATAGCCTACATGGTGCATAGTTTTTCTTTAATATTAAACATAATTTGTAAAGTTGCCAAGATGTTTGCCATGGTTGCCAGTGCAAATTAAAAAGATGGTCTTTCGAGGGTAAACACACGCAGAATGAAAAACCTTCTGATGCAAATGAGCTTCGCATCACGAAGAACAAGAAGAGACACGATGCTTCTGTTTAGCTCAGCTTCCGTTTAGAAGTCTGGAAACAGCTTTGCCAACGGAAACAGCCCTTTAATCTAAATAGTTGGTATGCTGTGAGTTATGATTTGATGGCTGGTGGCAAGGACTACTTAAATCCTCTTCTTTTCTTTCTAATTCCCTGTAATGGTGTCTGAATCTCTTTTCATAATAAAGTAATCTCAGCTACCCAGAGCCAGAGGCAAGAGAATCACAAGTTTGGGGCCAGCTTGGGCAACTTAGAGACCTCTAACCTAAAACAATAAAATAAAGTAAGGGGAGTCTGGGGATGTAGCTCAGTGGGAGAGTGTTTGCCTAACCTTCATGAGCCCCAAGAAAGAAGAAAGGGAAGGAGGGAGGGAGAAAGTCGCCTTGTCATTTCATAATCACAAGAAAGTTTAGAATGCATAAAGCTATCAACATTTAAATTTACAGTCAGATTTTCTTTTCCATTGTTTTTTGTTTTGTTTTGTTTCTAATAAAGGATGACACTAAGAAAGGAGCTAAATAGTTAAAGAGGAGGAAACTAGGAAACTTGAAGACCAGGGTCACCTTAGTCTTGTCTGTGCCTGAGGCAGGCCTTACACCCACCTCACCGAGAGTCAAACACTTCATTAACATGCTTCTTTCTGCAACTAAGATACATCTCAGCCTCGTTCTCTTGGTTTTTGGTGGAACTGAAACCCATATGAAGATTCTAAGACTGCTGAGATACACTCCTTGTCCAACAGATGGTTTCAAAGACCCAACATCACTGTTGAACACAAGAGGCCTATGGGGCCATGGGACAGGACACATCTTTCAATCCAATCACTTCTCACACACAGAAAGGAAAGGATTTTTCATTTGCTTTGTTTCCAGGACCACAGCATTGAAGGAAAAGAAAGAGCATATAGTAAAAAGCAGAAGAGAGTGCTTAAAATACCATCTAACCATGTAGGCTCTGTGGAGAACAAATTAGAAACACACGCGAGACAGAAGCTGCAGGAACTGTTTCCATGAGATTTCGTTTGAAATGCTGTCCAAAGGCGCGCGGCTTCAGTGCCTTGGGGACGACCCACCACCCAGGGGGAGGAGTAAGGCTCATCCCTGCTTGCGCAGGAATCTATCCCAGGTCGGTGCTCACCTTGAGGACTATGGAGAAGGAAGAATTAGCGCCATGTTGTAAACCGTCTCGGCAGAGCAGTTCAACAGAATGTGAGAGAATGTTTTGGAACTTTCCTGAAATGTCTCTTAGGTATAAGAAACATACAGGGAAATGGGGAAGGACATCTGGTAAATGGAGGCCAAAGTCCAGGGGCAGTAGGTTAATTTCTGAAAGCTCCTGTGAGATATGAAGTAACAGCACAGTCAGTAAGATTTTGAGCTCTGAAGTCAGAGCCCCTGGTTTCAAATGCTGGCTGACCACTGACAGGCGCTCTGTTACAACCTTGGCCTGCAGCAAGCTCCTTAACATCAGTAGTTCAGGTTCCTCATCTTAAAATGCAGGTAATGATAGTCCCTACATCACAGAATTGCTGCAACATTTAATACAGGTGAGTGGTTAGAACGGTACTTAGCAGTAGGGACAAGTACTTCAGTGTCATAATTTGGTGCCATTTGCACAAATACGGTGCTGATGTCAGGCATCTGTAGATAAAGTTAAGTGGCATCCTCTAAGCTGAAAGATGTGTCCTACTTCTTCTACCACTCAAAGTACCAACTGGTACCCATCATAACAATATCCACGCAAATCATACAAAATCAGTAACAGAGAGGCTTCTTTGATCCCTGACCATTGTATATTAGTATCTCAGAAAACCATGACTGCACCAAGATTTTGAAAGCTTCGTTAGCAACTATGAAATCCTCTTAACCCTCTTGAATTCTGAGGTGATTACTAAAGCTACAATCAGGCCCAGATAGTGCAAAGCTCTGTAAAGGCAACAACACACCAAGCATTATGTGTGCCCCACAAATTAGTGTTTGTCACTGTAACCCTTACGAATCCATCTTAGGTGATATGGCTCTCTATTTGTCTGTATTTGTCTTTCCTTTTAAATCAGATTTAAGAAGTCAGTTGATGGAACCATTTTGGTCTCCTGCCCAAGCT
Organism: Dasyprocta punctata; assembly: GCA_004363535.1. Classification (NCBI taxonomy): domain Eukaryota; kingdom Metazoa; phylum Chordata; class Mammalia; order Rodentia; family Dasyproctidae; genus Dasyprocta; species Dasyprocta punctata. The sequence continues at coordinate 76,108 of RJWM01002859.1, forward strand.
GCTAGGCTGACTGGTTATATAAAACTAATTAACAGGTGTGTAATTCAAATGTAAATGATATGCAATCATTTGGAAATGAATCAATGGCTACAAAATAAATACAGTCCTGAATGTGAAAGCTCACAGAACATACTATTTTAGTATAGATTACCTGCAGATGTCTCAACTCGCTTTGGAAAAATAAAATTGCTCTACTTCAATTTTTGAGACAGAGAGCTAAAAGAAAATTCCAACAAAGCCTCTAAATGAAAAGTCACATAAATGTAGCTATTCTTGTTATATCCTTTCCCTTCTAGTCAGTATTTCTAGCTGTTCTAAGGCCTTCACTTTTGGCATATTCTTATGAATTACTTCATCCCTTGAGAAAGCGATCAACCACTTGGAGGTCTTAAAATGCTACTTGCTTTGAGACGTGCAGAACCAAGCCTACTCCCCTCAGTTACTGACCCTTCAAATCATATATTTTGTCAGAAAGATACTACTCTGCTGTGAACATCCTACAAAATGTCTCCATTCTCCTAAATCCTTCTGTTTTGCCCTCTGGAATTCAAAGTCTTTCACCAGCAAACTCCCCCATCAGTATCTGCATTCTCAAAAGATTCCTGGTCTTCTTGCTCTAAAGGAAGTATGATTTGTCCTTTCTGCACTCTCAAAACATAATTTCCTTGTGTTGTTTTTGTTTTGGGGACTGGTGTTGGCATTAGTGTGTTGTTGTTGTCTCACACACCACGTATCTCAGACCCTAAAATTAAAGTTTATTTCTTTTTCTCCACCATCATTTCCAAGTAGTTTCTCCTCCTCTGCCTTTCTAAAGTCCTAAACCCTTTGAGGTCTGTTTTATTAAACTTCATTATTCAACCCTTTTTAACGTTTTGCTTGTACCTCTCACATTCTCCTTCCTTTATTGGTGATGTCAGCACCTAACTCATCCTCTTCCGCTGTGCTCTGACATCCTCAGTAACCTTCCCATCCACCAGCATATACACCAGCTTTTTACTTCCTTGACCACACTAACTCCCATGGCTTCTTCTCCACCAAACTCATACGGCTCTGTCCTCAAGATCTAACCAGCATGAACTGAAGCAATTCCAGAATCTTAATTTCAAAATATCTTTTTCATCAGAACTACTCACCTAAGTAATAATCCATACTGGTACATTTGTATGCTTACTAAGGACCTTCCACTCCCTACCATTACCAAAACCTCACCACCACCTCATAACCTTTTTATTCAACATCTAATGCCTGACCCAAGTCTAAAATCACTCTGAAGGAATTCGCTGGCACACTGGACTGGGGTGGGGTGGCAAAGAGAAGAGAATCAGATATGGCTTTAAAGTTTTAAAGTATGCAGCTGCTATGTGCTGAACTGAAGATAACCCTTCTCTCATCACATCTACAGGGAGAAACCCTGACCCTCGTTAGATACAACTATCCAATTATCCTTACCAGAGCCGGAAATCAGCACGGTTTAAAATAATCCATACTGTATTGATTAATTTCACGTCAAATTTAAGCGTGCTTTTCACCATTGCCTGGGCTAAAAATTTACATTCCTTCCTCAAAAATTTACATTCCCACTTTCCTAGAAGACATTTTGAAAGTATATATCTGTTATCTCCAAAACACTGTTATTTCCCCCTTTTGTCTTGAATCTTTTCCAAGGCTTTAGCCTTTGCCATACCCAGTAAAACAGCTTTTGTTCAATTTTACTGAGTTCCATGGTAGACTTTCAATTCCAATATTGGAATTGTGACACAGTATTTGACCCAGTTGACCTTTGTCACCTTCTTGAAAGAATCTCTCCACCTGGTTTCTTGGCTCTTTACCTAAGGGGTCCCTCCCTGGATTCCTCACCCCGGACCTCCAGATGCTGAAGGAGCAATCTCTCAGTCCCGGAACTCTTCTCTACTCTGTTCTCTGCTCCTTGAGGTGTATACTTAAGCTTATTCATTTTACCTCTTAGTTTCACATATGATCAAATATTGATTACTCCTAAATTTACATCTATAGCTAGATTTTATTCACAGAATACCATATATATAGTGTATATATACTATAAGTATATATTTAATACTATACATAAATATATGTATTTACTCAAGAATATTTAATGTACATTTTTTTCACCCCATGCTGGCACTTGTATGGGTAAAGGTATCTCAAATTTAAAATATCCAAAGTTGAATACTTGTTTTTCTCCTAAAATCCTATACTTTCTGAGGTCTTTCTCATTTTAATAAATGGGGACTTTCTTTCCAAAAGTTTAGATTCAGCTAGGTACAGTCAAACATGCTTGTAATCCCAACACTTGGGAGGCAGGGGAGGGATGATCATGAGTTTGAGGCCAGCCTGGGCTACATAAAGAGACTCTGTCTCAAAAACAAAACATGCAAAAAATTTTTTTCTAAAACACATTTCCAGAGTCATTGATTTTCCTTCCTTTCATGCTCCAAATTCAAGAGGTCAGCAATGTGATGAGTTATAATTTCATCATAAACCCAGAATCAAGCACTTTCCATCATGCTAGCTGCTACACCACTACTGTGATCCTGTTTTCAGGACTCTGTTGTCAAAATTGCTTGCTGATTGCATCCCCTTTTCAGTTTTTGCCTCCGTAGAACAAAATGATCAAACAAGTGCCTTTTAAGAATTAAATAGCCCATCCCACGGCTTAGAGTGCTCCTTGGTTACTGACTCAGAAGGAAGAGAAAATTCTTTACCACAGCCTATGTCACCCTGAGTCACCTGGTCTCCTGCCTGTCATGGTCTCATCTACTACCATCCTTTCCACCCCAGTTCAATCCACATTGGTCTCCTCACCACTCCTTCAATAACAAGAGACAGGGCACCCGGTATGGGTCTCATGCCTATAATCCCAGCATTCAGGAGCTAAGACAAGAATATTGCCACAAATTCGAGACCAACCTAGGCTACATAAGCAGTGAGTTCAAGGCCAGCCTGAACTACAGGGAGATTCTGTCTCAAAACAAAAACAAAAACAAAAACAAAAAATAAATAAATAAATAAATAAATAAAAGCCAAAGATGCACCTGCTTAACAGTCTTTGCATTTGCTTTTTTCTACGTCTGGAACTCATTTTCCTAGATATCTGCATAACTGGTGCCCCAATTTCTTCAAACTTCTGATCAAATATCACCTTATTAAAATATCCTTCCATGAAAACACTAAAAACATACCATACTTTTATATGCTTTCAGCATTCTTCATCCCCTTTCTGCTTTTATGTTTACCAGCAACATCAACATCAGGCAAAATAAATATTTACATATTTATTGTCACTCTCTCCCTACTACAATATAAACTCTATGAAAGGGTGGGGGATTGGGTTTAATTAGCATCCAGACCAGCAGCTGGAACAAAGAATGTGCTCAAGAATGTGCTCAGGAAATTTGTGTTGCAATTCATTTTTTGAAACAGTTAAGCATGGTGTGATAGCTAATTAATCTTGTTTTTCACCTTGCCTGGCTTAAAGACTTTCTGAGAGGTGATTGGATTGTGAAGGCTTTAACCTCATCAATTGATCAGCCACTGATTCAGCTTGTAGCTGAATGGACTACAAGAAGTCCATCAGGTGGGGGATGTGATAGGAGGAAACGGGTCATGGGGCTGGGGTCACTGGAGATTACTACTGGCCTTTGCTCTCTGGCTCTTACCCTGCTCTCTGCTTTCCAACCATCTGAGCTAAGAAGCTGTCTTCTTTAACACCACTCCACCATGTTTCTGCCTTGCAGTCAGCCAGCTTGAGCTAAAACTTTCAAAATTGTGGTCCAAAATAAACCCTTCTTGCTTGAAGTTGCAAGAGTCAGGTATTTTGTCCCAGCAATGGCAAAGCTGACAAATACAGAAAACTGATATGAGAGATACAGAGTTATTGCCATGACTCATCTGACAATGTGCTTCAGAAGCCTAGTGTGCAAGAGTTGGAAAAGATTTGAGATGCTGGCTACAGAAGCACTTAAATGGTATAAACAGAGCTTGATGAGTAATTGTGGTTGGAGTTCAGAAAAGCAGAATGCTGGTAAGAATTAGGATAGTAGAAGCCAGGTTCAGATTTCAGATGGGAACAAGCATGCTACTGAGAATCATATCAGAAATTATGTGTGCTACATTCTGGTGAAGAACTGTGCTATATTTTCCTTACGTTTCAAGACTTTGGTGAAGCTGAATTTAAAGGCAGCAAAATAAATGATCTGGCAGAAGAAATACCAAGGAATCCAATGTTCAGGCTATGGTACGGGTGCTGCTCACAGCTTTTAGTCAGATTTATAGTAAGAATCGGTGTCAAAAAGGAGGTCAGAAATATTTGAAAACTTAAATTTTGGCCCAAAAATAACTATGTGTAAAGTTGGGTCCAAAGAAAATAAAGAGATTAATGTTATTAAAAAGACAGCATATGCTTTGAAATGAAAGAAGAAAGTCGCCTTCAGAGCACCTAAGGAATGAGTAAGATCCTTCCCATTGTAGGCTCAAGGGTACAAAAGTGTCAGTCACACATTTAACAAGATTCCCTGAGACCCCTGCTTGACAAGGGAATCCTAGTGAATTTATTCCCTGGGATTCACTTCACTGTGCTCAGCCATTTGGGCACTTAGAGGCCATGTTCCAACAGGGTCCAACTACTGCCCTTTCTGGAAGCAGACATTGTTGTCACGCACAAGATATTGATTTTTTTCAGGCTCGTATAATGCAAGAGATTTAAGGTTGTGGAAGCTTCTACCTAGATATCAAAGGAAGGTCTGAAAGGCCAACAATGTGCTTCTGAAGGCAGCTGTGTGAAGCTGTGAGGATGAACTCAAAGCCACAGTGGAGACCTCAGGAAGCTGGAGTGCTCGGAACATGGGATGTCTGTTAAGGAATGCTTCAGGCAGCAAGCACAACCAACCCAAGAGGGGTGCCCCACAGGCCACAACCAGCAGGGCCATAGGGCTGGGACCACCCAGGCCCCGGAACTCACATCTCATCGCCATGTGCTGCAGATGCTGGACATGAAACCACAGCAGTTAATGCTTATCCCGTTGGCTTTTGTTATTGTTTTGGTCCACCTCCTTCCTATTCCTCAATTCGGGGGTGGGAATGTTCACCATTTGTCATTTTATTTTGAGAAAATGTCACTTACTTTTTGAATTTTACAGATAGTCATAGCTATGAGGCTGCCTTGAGTCTCAGAGGAGATTTGGGGCTTGGACTTTTGAGCAGTCCTGAGATTGTTGAGATACTGGGCAAGCATTAGTACATTTTCAGTTGTACATGGAATAGTTATATCACGTTAGGTGAAATCATGACTTGAATATTGTACTCATGTGGAGGCTAAGTATGATTTGAGGAGATGTGATTAGGTATGCTGGTTAAGATTAACTGTCAACTCTACTGGACTAAAGAACTTCTGGAGAGGTGGCTGTATTATGAGAGTGCTAATGTCATCGATGGTTACAGCCCATCATAGCTGAATAGACTATTAGTAGGTGAAGCCTAGTTTAGGACGTAAGTCATAGGGGAATTATCCTGGGGACTCTCTGATCCCCGGCCCCTTCCTCTCTGGCTCTTTCCCTCCTCTCTGTTTCCCAGTCACCATGAATTGAGCAGCTTTTCTCTGCCATGATTTCCACAGTAATGTTTCTAATTGAAATCAACTGACCGTAGACTAAAACCACTGAAAGAGTGAGCCAAAAGAAACCCCTCCTCCTTTAAATTGCAAGCGTCAGGTTTTTTGTTTCAGCAACTGGAAAGGTGACCAATATACATGGCCACATGGAGGTATTTCCAGATTTATCAACACACACACACACACACACACACACACACACAATACACCACAAAGAGACTACTCCCTTTACTTGATGCTTACCATCTGCTTAAATAGCTCTTCTATCCACTAAATTATTCAAGTGGAAAACTTTCGCGTGACCTTGTTCCGTGTCTTCCCCTCCTTCCCTGCACATAATTCTTCCAGAGGTCTTTCACACTCTACAGTGAAGCAGATGCCAAATTACCCTGCCTTCTCCAAATTACACATCTTCACCACCACAGCACCATTCCAATCTTTATCATCTTTTTCATGAACTCATGCAAAAGCCTCCTAATTGCTCTCTATACCAGACTTAGTATCCACATACCAATTAATAATGACCATTCTGAAGCATAAATCAAAGCATATCACCTTGCTGCCACCCTGGCTTCTCATTACAAGTGGAAGGAAAGTCTTTGCCGCAGCCCACAGGCTGTGTGTTACCTCTCAGCCCTCCTGCTCCTCCATCGTCTTCTCCTCCCTGTACTCCAGGCATATTGTCCTTCCTCCCTCTTGAACATGCAGAGTTCATCTCCACTTGTTTATTTACTGTTATTATTAAGTCATCTTAAAATACTCTTTTCCTAGATCTTCATTTGGCTGTCTTCTTACTATTCAAATCTTACATGAAGTCAAGCTAAAGTCACTGGCCCAGCCTTGTCTGTTGCTAATATATTACTCTATTTATAACTGCTTCATAGGACATATGTCAGTATGTAAAGGAATGGATGAATGAATAACATATAATTTTTTGTCTTCTTCATTCTCTCATTAGCAGTAAAATATAAACTTCTTGAGAAAAGTGATGACTTCTGGGTTGTTTTCTCTTTACAATCTGAATGTCAAGAGCAATGATCAGTACATGGCATTATTCACACTGTAATGATTCCTTGACTGGTTTTCTAATGTCCACCAACATTTTTGAGTGACTACAATGTACCATTCTGTGTTCATAAATTGAGGATATACAAAGACAAAAGTAATAAATATCTATACTATGAGATACAAAGATATATAAAAACCTGCATGCAATGCAGTATTCTCTGTTCTTCTCCATGCTTCCTAAACACAAACTATATAAATTATTAGAACCTGTTGATCTAATTGAGTGAGCTTTTAGGGTACATAGTGAGTATATTGTCTAGTCATTTTGACATGTCTAAACTTTTTTTTTTTTTTTTTTTTTCCGGTACTGGGGATTGAACTCACAGCCTCCCACTTGCCAGGCAGGCACTTAGGCCACTGAGCTACAGCCCCAGTCTTATTTTTTGAGACAGGGTCTCACTATGCAGTTCAGGCTGGCCTTGAACTCACCTTGTAGCCCAGGCTGGCCTCAAACTCACAACGATCCTCTGCCTCAGTCTCTTGAATGCTGGGATTAAAGGCGTGCGCAACCACGCCTGGCTGACATGTCTAAACTCTTTAACGTTTTTGTTCCTGTCACTTTGACAAATTCAAGCGTCTCTTTACTACCCTCTTTGCTTCAAATTTCGATGAGTTTAGCCTGCTCTTATGGCTCTTCCAACAAAATCATGCCAAGAACACAGCTTTGTGCCTGGCTGGCTTCTTGCAGAATGATGTTTTGCATCACACTTGCTTCATTTTTAGTAACGTGTATTCCTCGGGGTGAAGGTACCACAGTTCAGTTGCCCTTTCACCTGTCATTGAAATGTTAGGCTGTTTCCAATTTGGGGTAATGATGAATGAAGCTACTGTGAATGTAAGTCCCGTTGTGGAAATACGTTTTCAATTCTCTTGGACGGTACCTCTGAGTGGAATGGTGGATGCGGAGGTGGGTGCATGCTGACAGGACGGTAAACTGCTTGACAATGGGCTCACGCACTTTCTCTTCCCACAAGCTGAATATGAGAGCCTTACTCACTCACTCACCCCTCACCAACACGTGGTGTGGTCAGTTTGTAAATCTGAGACGTTCAAGTGAGTACTTTATGGTATTTTGTTGTGATTTTATCTTGCATTTTCTTGATGATTCCTAACGTTGATCCCTTTTCAAGTGGGTATTGGTCACTTCCGTGTTTTCTTTTATGAATTGTCTATGTTGGGCTTTTGCCCAATTTCTTCAACTTTTATCATAAATTCATAGTATTCTAAATGAATTCTGAAAACAAGCTTTTTGTCAGTTTTTGTGTGTGGCTTACCTTTGCCTTTCCCAGCACTATTTTTTAACAAACACAATCTCCAAATTTGGATAAAGATTGATTTACTGTATTTTTTCTTTCACAATTAGTTCCTATGAAGTTTATGCCTAACACAAGGTTAAAAAGATATTCTCTTATTTATTCCAAAAGTGTTATGACTCTGCTTATGTCTACAATCCACCCTTAATTATTTTATACAGTATAAATCAGAGACTGAGGTCTATTTTTCTGTACATTTATATTCATTTCTAAGTATTTGGATGAGAAACACAAAAACATGCTATACTCAAGATCAGTACTTATTTTTCCTTTTACACTTTGTCGTTTTGTTATTGCCTTGGCTGTAGCAGTGGTGGTAGCTATGTAACATGAACTTCGTTGATACAAAAAGAGTTCGAACAAGAGTGGATTAAAAATGGTTCATAGGTCTAGTGAGGCTGTTATGGTTTGTGTCTGGGTGGCCCCCCCCAAGCCTCATGCAATCATGGAGGTGGCCGAGTCTAGTGTTTGTGATTGGTTCCTTGTCTAGCGCTGACACTGGCGGTGTTGAGTGCTGTACCCGCCCCAGGGCGGGTAACCAGCACACAATATAGGGGAGGGAAGGAGACGTGCCTCCCCCTTTCTGCCCTTTTTCTCTTGTCCCTTGCACACTCCATGAACTGCTGCCCCTCAGCCAGGCCACCCTGCCTTAGAGCCAGCTAAGTATGGATTGAAACCTCCAAAAACTGTAAGCTAAATAAACCTTCTCTTCCCTAATTTTGGGCATCAGGTATTTTATCTCAACAACAAGAAAAAAGTAACCAAGGCAGAGGCCAACCAACACATTTGCCTCTAACAGTAGTTCCCCTTTTCTGGTGTGGTCGAGCAGCCCGAACCCTCGGAGATTTCACATAGGAGGCCTCTCGTGTCCTGCAATCAGCGACGAGTTTATTCCATCATAGCACTGTGTATGAGAAGCACTAGGTTTGAAAAATGATTTGATTTTCTACCCAGACATCCATATTAGCAGCCATCTGCAAAACACCCAACTGCCCATCTGGAAGCAGGACCCAGAACCAATGCCAGCCCGCCCTTTAACAAATACAACCAGTGCTGTCATGCAGGGCTCTAAAAAGTACCTCAGAATGAAACAACAATAATACCTTAACATATTTAATTATGAGATCTTATTATTTCACTGAATTTTTTCCAAATATGGAATTTCTTTTTAATATAAAATACACATCAGCATTCTTGCTTCAGGGAAACCACAAGCTCCAGTGCAATAAAAAAGAAATAAAAGCTGTGTGACTAAAGAATTGTACCTTGCCCAAGGCATAACAAGCAGAAGGCAGTTGTTCTGAGCAGTTAACAAAGCCAAGACAAAACCCATACCTATTAGCAAAATCTAGAAATTCTCAAAATAACAGTTCACATGTCATCCTTCTCTGAAATCCTGTAAACATAACCAACCCAGGGAAAACAGTACCAGCTTTCATTTCTTACTTTTATAGCATAAATATTAACTGGTTCATGGCCTTATGAAATCAATAAAGTATTTTAGAAAATACAAGACTTTGTAATGGCATCTACTAATTAACTCTGGAATATTTACCTACCACCAAGAGCCACCAAGTTTAATTTACCAGAGTACATGCTTGAAAAGCTGTCTGGTACCATTTAAATCTGAGTTTAATTTCAGCATTATTAATCATCAAACAGTCTTACTGTTTCAGTCAAATCTAGTGCAGGCACAGTTTTCATTTCTCTACTTTGCCATTGCTTTCAGTTCCCCCTCTTCTTCATATTTCCTTCCACTGGAAGAACCTAGAGGGGAAGTCTTAATGCCTTTCCTTGGAGTTGTGTGTTACTATACTTGTGAATGGAAACATGTAGAAGCATCTATCTTACACCCTGAAGAGAATAACATTTAAAAAGTTAGTATACTAACTGTTTCAATTAAAAAGTCAGTGTTTAGTGAGCTACTAACTGTTTCAATTAAAAAGTCAGTGTTTAGTGAGCTACTAACTGTTTCAATTTAAAAGTCAGTGTTTAGTGAGCTACTAATTCTATGAATAACTTACCAAAATACAAATTTTCAATTTTAAGACAATGCTTTTAACATATTCTAGCTTGGAAAGTGATTTTCTTAATGTGGATTTCATTAATTTAATGATTAAAGGTAAGATAAACGTCACAGGAATTAGAAATTAGAAAGTTAAGGAGTAAACACTGGCCTTCATAAAACTGAATTGGTCTTAAATTAAAAATGTTGAATTCAGAGCTGGGCATGGTGGCACATGCCTGTAATCCAAGGACTAGGGAGGTTGAGGCAGGAGGATCCCTGCGAGTTTGAGGCCAGCCTGGCCTACAAAGTGAGTTCAAGGCAGGGCTGAACTACAGAGTGAGACCCTGTCTCAAAAAAAAAAAAAATATGGAACTTATAGTAATTCAACTTTAACTGAAGACATATAGTGTAATATCACCCAAGATTTCCATGTAGATTGGAAATGCACTGAATAATCAGATGTTAACAGTGTATGAAAATATTGATCTTCACTTTTGCTTCTAACACTGATCTAATGGAGCTAACTTACATTTTTTTGTAATTTTTCCACAAAATCCAAATATGTAGCACAAAATGTTGTACTCAAAGAAGCAAAGTCCAATGACCAGGCTACTGAGAATATCCAATGTTTAATCCATTTCTTTAAAATATCCATTATTTCTCATTCTTACTGACTGCCAGTCTTCCCTGCCCCTAAGCTTTCTAGTCTCTCACTTGCAACTCTTTCTCCTAACTCTCCTTCCCTACTTTTCTGTCTTATTATGGGACTTCTCTTTTCTCTTTCTTCTTTCCTTTTCAATCCTTGCCATTCTTTTGTTGTCTACAGACAATATATTCATGGAAGCATCCATCCTTCTTTCTATTATTCCACCTCAGAAGATTATGCCAATCTACATAGTAAATTGATTAGGCAGAGGAACAGAGAAAAACATGTTTCTTCACATGTTAATAATTTTGTTGCTATTATATACTTATCACCCTGCTTCAGCAAATCTCAAGATTCACTGACCTCACAGCTCATAGTTATCTGTCAACCAAACTTGACAGAAAGACTGAGGCTTGTTAAACAATTTTCTCAACTAAACTGAAGATAATAAGAAATTTGGCTTAGGGCTCTGCTTCCCAAATTAAAATATTTTCCCAATAAACACAAAGCCTAAGGCTTTTTATGCACAAACGTACATTGCTCATCTTCAAAATTGCTTTCACTGGCATTGCTAAACTCCCTTCACTTCATCAAAACAAAAGATCTCAATTAAAACAAAATTAAACCAGTAATAATTATGCACAGTCCCCGGGTGAACATGCACCAGCTTTTTTCACAGGATAAATACGCTGTTCTGATCATGATAGATTCTTAAAGAATCACTTCCAATTATGCTTTCCAATAAATATGCAAAACCATTATCTAAGTATCTACCTAGGGAGTAAGGTTTTTGCTAATTTTGTGAGAAACACAGGACCAGTATGTATTTCCTTGCTAGAAGATACAGGTCACAACCCAAAATAATCCACCTAATTTTTCAGATAAGGTAAAAGTAGATTCTACAACAAGAAGATTACATAGCTGACTTGTACCTAATGATTGACCCCAGATACTTAATTCTGCACATCCATCCCAGGAAAAACTCATGTAACATCACAGTTTATCCATATAGAATACTCAAAGGACAGCAAATAACAGAGAAAGTGTCGCTACTCTAAGAAAAAACATTATAATGCTATATCTATCCAAGTCTCAAAGATCCTAAACTTAAAAACAATTTTACAACTACTAACAAAGATCTAAGAAAGTATAGCATAGTATATGCTCCAGTTTCCAAGGTATAAAGATCTATGGATTTTGAGTTTTAATTAAAAATCCATCTACTTCAAGAAGTCTATGATAAGGTAAAGACATTGTTCCATCTTATTTAATCTGAATGTTCCTAGTAATTGATGCATTTTTGAGATGGTGATTAAGTATTGCTGGAACATGTAAAGTCTGTCTGACTTCTTCAATGTCTAGTCGGCCTGTTAAGCTATATCTTCACTGCAGCCATCTCTGGCTAAACTTCGTACAATCTTCCAGCACCATCCACAGAACCATCCAGTTAAGTATCACAACGTAGAATCTCAGTGTTGATTTAATTTGCATTTCTCTGATAGCCAGTGATATTGAACATTTCTTCATGTTGGCCACATATATGTCTATGAAGTGTCTATTCACTTCATTTTTTGAGACAGCCCAATAAAAGGTAACAGAGAGTAGGAATATAGGGGTTTCTCAAACAAGAAGCCAAGGAATGGAGAGAGGGGAGGGAAGGGAGGATTAAGCTGCGCTATGTACATGGGCCACCCGAGGCCACACGAGAAATGCAAAGATCATGTACTACAAATATGGACTAACAAAAATTTAAAACTCTTTAAAATTTAAAAACTAAGTATTGTAACACTGAAAACGTACTTCCGATATCCATTTTCACAAAATGATTCTAAGTCTGAAAAGTGAACATGTCTGATAGAAATTTTGTACCTAAATTAAAACTTTCTTAGGGTTTTTTTTCCTATATTGTTGAGTTTGCTAATTCATATTTACATTATTTCCCTTCTCCATGAATCAGTGGTCTTCCAGATGAAGATGTTATAACTATTACATTTTCTTAGTAACTATTCTTATTGTAATTTCACTCTTTTCAAAGCTTGTACCTTTCCTTATTAACTTACAATTCTCATAAAATGATTCTTCCTCATTATTCACCAAAGAAAATAGAACCTCCCACACAAATAGACCCTAAAACTCAATGTTTAGAAGAAAATCCGTGCTTGTCTGCTTCTGATACAACAGTGCAGAGGAAGATGGGCTGTCGGTCACTGAGATTATCAAAGGTGCAGTTCTTCCTATTGGACAGCATAGAAAACCACAGCTCAACCCCCACTGCTGCTTCTCCTTCCTTGCCTACCACCCATACACCAGTCATGAAGCACCAATATCTCCTCCACATTGCTAATAATAGCATTTATTGTGCTCTTTACTAGTTGAAGTACTTTGCATATGTTGATTCCTTTATTTTACCTATCAACTGAGAATCTTGTATAATCATTATTATCAATTTAAAAACAAGGTCTTTTGTCGCATTTTATGTATTCTTAAATTTGCATTTTCACTAGTCTGTGTTCGCAGTACATAATGATCACATTCCTCATGTAGAGTTGGTACATGTACATAACACATCTGAATTCTTTTTCTCCTATCCTTCCCCTCTCCTCTTTCCCTCCTCCCTCCATCTCTTGTCCCTTTCCAATCTGTAAAAGCTCTATCGCGCCATTTCTTATTATCTATCTTTTATTTTGCTCTTTATTTGTATTTTGGGTTTCTTGTATGAGAGAAAAGATGCAATATTTAATTTTGTGTGTCCGACTTATTTCTTTTCACATTGTGGTTTCAAGGTGCATCCATTTTCCTGCAAATGACTCAAAATTGTCCTTCTTTGTGGAAATAGATCTTGAAGTTCAGGGAAGCTAAAAACTAGTCCAGCACCACAGTGCTAGCTAAGTGCCAACATCAAGACAGACTCGGAAGTTTGGCTCTGAGTCTAAAGTCTCAACTCTTAATCACTACTGTAAAGTGCTTCTTTAACACCTTAGCATCTCTGCAATGTGCTCACATCTCACCCACACAACTCAGGTCACAAAGTCTCCCTAGACTCCCTCTAGCTACCCTCTGAGGCTCCATTCCATCCTCAGCCGGCAGAGTCGTGCTGGCACCTGCTCACAACCCACTCCCTAAGGCCACTAAATCCATCTCTTCTGTTCACACTCAGGGACATCACAGCGGTAACTATAAGTCAGCATGACGGAAATATTTACACCGTTAAAATGGGTAAACACTGCAAGTCAGCTTTTATTGACCTTGCAGAGCCAATTTTTAAGCATTTGTTAGCATACTGCTCTCCAATCCATTCTTCACATACTAGTAGATTTTTTTTTAATCTACAAGTCTAAATTGAGCATGGTAGTATATTTACATAATCCCAATATTCTGAAGGCTGAAGCCGGAAGATTGCCACGAGTTCAAGGCCAGCCTGAACTACAATAGCAAAACCCTTGGAAAAAAAAAAAAAAACTCTAAGGCTTATTATGATTATAGGATCAACTGTGCAAACCAAACGAATCTTGGCTAGCTGTTTCTTTTATGTACTAAGCAAAAAAAAGACTTTGGATGTTGTCATATCATGCAGTATTGAAATTGTCTGTTTTCCTGTTTTTATTCCTACATGAGACTGAAAACGAAAAGCATACTTGTGTATTTGTATTTCTAACACCTAATACAATGCCTGACACATAATTAGTGCATAATGGGTATTTCTTGAATAAATGAATGAATGAAAGAACAAATGAAGATACTTTTGCTATCAGCTGGCCAATCCTCACCACACTCTTCCCAAGCAATGTCCTGATGATTCATTATTCCTCTCTTCAAGAAACACACATTTCAGGATGTTATGGATTACAAATGATAGAGTCCCCAGATCTTACCTTTAAATCAGCAAACTCCTAAATAGTAAATTCCAAAATATTAGAAATAGCTACTTTCATCAAAGCCATCAAAAATGGTCTTTTGCATTGCATTTGCTCTTTTCTGCAAAATCTGGCTGAGAATAGAATCGCAGCCTCAGCTTCTACTTCACAAAAATTTTCTGGGGAAAGAAAGGTTTTTGACAGCTTCTGAAGGTGAAGAAACACCACAAAAAAATCTGAATATGCTGCTGTTCCTGAAAATGAAACCATCTTCCTTGTCCATCTAATTAGTGTTCCTTTAGAAGCATTATTTCCACAGATGAGAACAGTCTGACTAATGCAATGTGCTAATTCTATCTCTAACTAAAATTCTGACATAATCCACTCTCAAATTCCATCCCCTGAGAAACTTAATGAAAGTTCAGGGTTTCTTTATTTACATAAATTTTGCGCGCACACACACACACAAGCTTGCACCAGAAGGAAGTATTGTTCTGTTAGGAATCTCTTATCCCAGCATCTCAGAGCCCATTCTTTTCAATGAAAGTACTGGACTTTGACTATCTTCATTTTATTTCACCTTCAAATATTACTCACCTCCTACTTTAGCTTAGTGTATTCAATCGCTAACCGTTTTTTAAAACAAAAATTCTGCCTATCTGCATATGATTCATGTACTGAAAAACTGGAAAAGTTCAGAGAAGTTTCCTCCCCACAGGGAGCTTACATGCTAATGAAGGAGCAAGACAAGACACCCATCGACAAAGTAGACTGTATCTTTTCACGTGGAAGCATTGTGACAAACCACTGGGGGGCGAAATGACAAGATTTCCCAGGACAGGAAGGGGGGAAGGTCGGGATGGGCTGTTTTCAATAGGTTTGTCTGAAAGGATGATGTTTAAATTCTGTTAGGAAAAGAAAAAGCCAAGGGTATCCACATCTTACCCAGAAAAGTTTTCTAGGAAGAGGAAACAACAAATTCAAACACCTTGACGTAGACAGAAGTTCAATAACTTCAACTGGCAGAAAGTCAATACTCAAAGGAGAAAAATGATTTAAAATCACATGATCTCCTAACATATACAATTTTATTTTCCTGAAGAAAAGACACACTCATACTTTTAATCATAAGCTTATCAAGCTACCAACATGATCTTTTTGTGTGCAGAAGCCCATCTTTATGTAGTACTTTAATAATGCAAATAACTAGATGCAAGCAATCTCAGTCATAAATAAAATGATACGAAAATATAGTTAAAAATTAAGAAGTGAAGAATCTGTTGTTCTTACCTTAGCAATGTTTATTTAATAATGGCTTTGTGTGATCTAATGCTTATTAATGGTTGTATTTAACTAGCTGACAAAATTCCTTAGAATTTAACTATTTGGTTTCCCAAGCTACTAGGAGCTAGCTCCAGAGCACCAATACTTCAGGTTTTCTCTGGGTAATGGACCTTTAATTTGCTCAGAAATCAAAAAGTATCTATAAATATATTAACTTATACATCCTGTTTCCTCCTGCCAAGTGATTTTTCTCACTTCCCTATCACCCACTTAAAAAAAGAAAGAAGGGGGAAAAATGAAGAGAGAGAGAGAGAAAAAAAAAGAAAGAGAGGAGGGAGGAAAGAAGGAAATAAGGCTTTATAGACATCATCTGTGGCTGTCCTTGGAAGTAAACTGAGATCTCTTTTACTTTTTATGATTTTTCACATATTAAAGTTAAGATTAAAACTGAGGGCTCCATCGTAGTTCTTAGCAGTGACTAATAAAATGATTTCAAGAAATAATATAACACACTTAAGTTTAATGCTATGACTACTAAATGCTTTTGAAGTGCCTCAGTATTGAGAAGGGAAAAGATAATGATTATGTGACTAGATTGCTAAGCAGATGGTAACTCTTAAATATGTTAAGTTCTTTTTGCAAAAGTCAAGTACACAAAAATGAGATGACAAACTGCCAATATTATCACTTCCAAAATTGTTCCATCTAAGAGTGTTTGTAGGACCGCAGAACACTAAACACTGGCTTACCATGGATATGAACATTTATTTTTCCCTTAACCACACATCCGTTATCATTCATCTAAATTTAATTTTATTAACAAATGGCTTATCTACCACTAACAATGTTCACCATTCTGTGGTGACCTGGAGCAGATGTACCATTTATTTTGAAGAGGAAACACAAATATGAAATACAATTTTTAAGGATGTAAAGAGTTGAAGAGAATTTACAGATATACATCATAAAATCATATATATCATCATGGTTTTAATATGTACTTCAGTTTTAAGCAAGACATACACACTGCAAAAAATCATGGACCACACAAGAACAATGACTAAATGGCTGTTACAATAGTTTGTCTACATCACTACTTTGGCACAAGTTTTACTCTTATGGAAAGGCAGATATACAGTTTTACATAGGGAGGAGTGTTTCAAATGAGTATTCTCATCAAACCAAGGCTAATAGCCAAATTGACCTTAAGGCCTTACTAATAAATGTAGCTTTTCAAAGCAAGGAAAGAAATAGCCTGGATACCCATTAAGTAGACTGAGCTGACTATAATTCACTAACTCTCTAGAGTGGTAGTACATTTTGTTTCAGAATAAGGATTGCCTTTGGCTACAGAGTCTACTCCAATAATACGAGTATAGTAAATTGCTCATCCTTCACTTAGCTTATTTCACATCGGATGGAACATTCGGTTAGGTGTAGTTTCAGGAGCATATTGCCTACTAAATCTCAGAAACTCAGTGTGGAAAGGCAAGAGGAGTTACACGCAGTATAAGAGTCCATGTAAAAAATGAGCAAAATTTACTAAATATTGAAAATATTAATCAAGCTGAAGTTTCAGACAAAAGAATGCTTGCAATGTTTAAAATATAAAGAAAAATACAGTTCAATAAATATTTTAATCAAGTGATCGAAGTCAACATGACCAGTAACACAACATATCAATACTATATACTCTGTAAGAGAAGGCACCAAAAAATACTCTTTCCCCTATTTAATAACCACGGTGTGGTCACAAGAAAACAGTAGACACATTCAAGTTGAAGATTGATTTTTAAAATGCTTCACCATTTCTCTCCCAGAGTATCCAAGGGAGACTACGGAAGGCAAAGGGTCTGGAGGAGTGGAGGTGATTAAGCCCACGCTAAGTATGTGCAATGTGGGCTCCTGGACTGAGCCCTGGAACACATAAAGGACATTAGTGGAAAACTGGCTAATGTGGTTAAAGTCTGCAGTTTGTTAATAGCAATATTTCAATGTTAATTTCTCTGTTCTGCTCATTGTACTGTGGTCATGTGACATGTCAACCTTAAGGGAGTCTGGGTGAAGCTGAATATGGAAATTGTCTCGTCTTTGTAAATCTGCTATAAGTCTAACATAATGGTGACACTGTGAATTCAAAAGGTAGGAAGTTTATAATATAGACAAATAGTCATTTTCCCTAAGTCAAGTCCCAATTTCTCAACATGCTTGTTTTTGCTAGCTTCAAGAAAGACAGGTCACATATTACTCATGGAGATTTGACCATTGCAATGTTAATTATTGATTAGAAGGCAAAAAATGGCTCATAGTTTGGACCTCATTCTGCAGATAATACATTGTACACTGCAAATCCAACATATGCCCTTTAATGGGTGCCTTATTAAGATTTTGATGCTGCATAATGATCAAGGATAACTTTGTATTTTGAACCTAGGAAACATTTGCGAAAGTGGAAAAACTTCAAAAAGGCCTAATTACCATGTAAATATGTTCCTTATATAATAAGAAAGAACTCAGAATAAGAAATGAGCTATACAAGAAAAATTTTTTCTGGTGCCAAAGGCAAAAAAGGAACTATCTCCTGCTTTAGCATTTTCCATAGAAAACATGAAGTTTTAAATGCTTTCTAATCTCGTTGAGAGACGTTTCCATCTTTTTTAAAGCTTAATAAGCCACTTGCTGGCTCTGCGTCCCAGTGACGTGGGGACCTCAAAGCCATTTCTTTGAAAAGTGAGCAGCCGGAAGGCTGGAAACCGCCTTGTCTCCCGGTCTCGGGAAGGATGCCCAGCATTTGGCTCTGTGATGTAACTTCCTGCTTGTCATAAAGATACAGCAGTTTTATTTTTTCTTGTGATAAAGACAATTAACATGGTTGTAGTGGATTATATCTTTTGGGTAGAATAAAAGGCGACATTTCTTTCTCCCTCTGCAATCGCCTTAGTAGGTTGCCTGTGATGCACATTTCTTTATGATTTAATGTCCATTCAATAATGAAACTATTTTGTTGTTTTCTACATTTGTTGCAGGCAGGGTTCATTAGACTGGCAGGAGATTTTATGGCTAATTACATTTCTCCCCCCCACCCCAGCTTAATAGTAATGGTGCACAATGAGCATAATTCTCACAGATGCTTTTCTCTGACTAAACCCAGGCCCAGTTCTGAAAGGCCATGCAAGATGTACCATCAGACCTGGGAAATATTACAGAAAACAAACGCTGGTTAATAATGCATGCCAGCACTGCTTGGGGCACGAACTTTTGGCAAGGTGTTCTTTCAATTATTCAGGATCATTCCAAACTCAAAGTAGGACGCAACAGAGAAATGTGCTTCTAACACACCAGAAAATCAGGTCCTTGCAACATGATAACAGACACAGTATGGACTTATAATACCCCGAACCCTAGAGCTAGACCAATTTTAACCCATTTTTTTATTCCATGATGAAAAACTGAGGAGAAAACCTTCAGTGTTAAAGGTGATAACATTGAAAAGAGCAAATAATTACAGTGCCTAGATACACAGTGTTTTACAATAGACAAAAAATATATTTATGATGCTTTTTAAAGCTCAGAAGCCTGTCTCTTCATGGGCAGCTGCTTGCAGCACAGGTTACCAGTGAAAGACTGTCCCCATCTGTTTTTGTAGTCTTTCAGGAAAAGCGTAAAATAAAGAACATTTCCTAACTATGATCTGCATTATAGTGTCACCTGAGACACCACTGTACAACCCGGGGGGAAAGGGTGTCCTGTAGACAAATGCACCTGAGAATTGCTCTCTGGAAGTTTCACAGTGTTTAATAAGCACTAAATGCTGTGGGGAGGCTCATGATAAGCAAACCCCCAAAAACAGAGCCCCTCATTTATTTGACCACTATTCCACTGTTTCATTTCAGCCAATGAGTAAAAATACTAAAACTAACAATAGCTGTGGCTTGCTGGACACTTTGTGCACGTCAAACCTGATTTAGTGGGCTGCTTCGCAGGCAATACTTAATATTCCTAAACATATCGCTGAGGATCAGACCCTCAGTATGCTGCCCACTTGACAAATAACCGACTCTGGACACCCCGTATTCTAGAGGAAGAACCCGACTCTGCAAAACTGAGTCTAGGGGTGCTGGCCGCCCTCCCTGGCCCAGCCCTCACCTTCCCGGGGAGGTCACTGACTTCACTTCAGTGTCCTCAGTTACCCCACTGTGGTTGGTTGGTATCGCTCTGTTCCCTGATGCTCGTGCTCTTAAGCTTTGCTGTCATCTCGTCGCCCTCCTGCGGCATGGCAGTGCTTCTCCAGCTTTTCTTCCTCAGAACTCTGGGCCTCTGCTTCCCTGACTGTATAATAAGACTGACGTTACTGGCTGGCATAGGTTACTGGCCCACATCGGCAAACTGGACTGAGACTCAAAGTGAAAAGTCCGTTGAACAACAGCTCTCCCAAGACTGCAGTAGATATTGATAATGGTACAGTCATTCTCATTTTATCATTGCTGCTTTCATCACTGATTTTGTCTCTATACAGATCCAGCTTTTTTGTGGATGCAGAAAACAATATACTGCTAAGAGGAGGATAATTGTGTCCCATTGTCTAAAAATGCAGAGGATATATATAGTAAGGGGATTATGAACTAGTTTTCCAGTAGGTAGAAATCTTTATTTCTGCCAAGGGGAAGGAGTGAGAAAAGATCAAAGAAGACAAAAGGCCTTTATACTCACTCTCTGAAAAACATACTTCCTTTTTTATTCTTCATGGTAATTATACACCTTTTTTCTCAGTCCTATTTTGATATTCTTGTGATGACTGCAAAATCCCTGGGTTGCAGCAAAAGTAAATCGGCAGTCTTGTTTTGGTTTCTTTCGTGATTTTTCATGTTTTCTTCTTTTTTTGTAGACAGTTGAGCTGTAAGATTTTATTTTTAGCCCAAAGCATGGAAACTTGCTCTTAAAATTGTTCTTCAAGAAAACTTGCATGTTTTAAAAGCATATCTAAGATTTCATTCCAAGTCTTTACTCAAAACTCAGGGAGATTTACTTGGTTGAACAAAGCAGTTAAGAGTCTCCTTCATTCTTGTGGATGGGTTTTACACAGACGCCTACCGTTACCACAGCTCCCGTGTCGGTCATGTTCTCCAGAGAAATGGAGCCAACAGGACAGAGATGGAAACAGAGACCTAGATTCCTGAGACTTATTATGGAGCTTGACTCACATGATCATGGAGACTAATGTCCTACAATTTTCTATCCGAAAACTGAAGAACCAGAAAAGCCATTGTGTAATTCAGTGAAGTCCAGCGACCTGAGAAGCAAGGCTGCCCAATAGTATGATTCTCAGTTCAAGTCTGAAGACCCAAGTACCTGGGATGCTGAAGTCCTAGGGCAGGAGAAGATGGATGCTCAAGTTCAACAAAAGTGACTTCATCCTCCAGCTACCTTTTGTTCTCTTTGGGCCCTGGGATGCATTGGATGCCACCTGCCCAAATTAGCAAGGCTTCTCTCCTTTACTTAACCTACCAAGTTTAGCACCAATTCCTCCCAGAAACGCCCTCACAACCCCACTCAGAAGAGTGTCTCACCAGCTATCTGGGCATCTCTTGTCCAACTAAATTAACACACAATTAACAATTACAATTGCATCCACTTTTAAAGAACTCTCTGGGTCAACAAATCAAATTACAGGTTTGCCACCCTCGGTCCACAGACCCAGAGGTCATCGCTCAGTTGCTCCTTCCTTGGATCCAAGGCAGACCGGGAGCAGCACTGAATTTCCAGCCTCGAACAGCACCCGGAGCAAGAGCCGCTGGGGGCGGTCTTTTAGAAACCACAGCCCCTTTCACACAGAAGTTTCATTGCTTCTCTCTCCGCTCGCTAATTGGAAAGCCAGTGTTTCTGAACTGTAACGGGCAGCAGACATTACAGCTAATACTGGAGCGAATGCCACGTCCAGGTCTTGCTCTAACTATAGCATTCTACATTATTAAACACTTTGATTTCGTCCTCATGGCAACACATGAGGTAGTTTCTATTATTATTCCCGTATTTTAGATGAAGAAACTGAGGCGGAGAGAAGTGAAGGTCATACAGCTAACAAGGGACAGGGCAGCTACCCAGCACAGCAGAGATCCCAACGCGGGCATCCTGGCTGTGCCACACGAGGGCCACGCACAAGCCTCCGGTGCCGCGGGAGGCGGGCGGCAGGGAGGCTGGCCTCGTCTCCGAGCCTGAGCACACACAGCCCCTCCTCACAGTGGCTCCGGGAAGAGGAACGCGATCAGTCAGCCCGCAGTGCTTCTCAGCGTCAGTCAGGTCTGATGGGGGAGGAATTTAAAGGTGGAACCAAGAGTATCTGGAAGCTGACGGGTAGAGAGCGCGTCAGGGCCTGCGTGGGAGAAACCCGGCGCGGTTAACAGGAGTGGAGAATCAGATTCTGTGTTCAGGAACCTGAAGGTGCATTCAGTAAAAAACAAAACATAAGTGTACCATGTCCACTGAGTGAGGAAAATGTATGATTTGCTCAGGACTTTATAAAACAAGGGAGGAGTAAGGATCCAGCTAGGTAAGGAAAGAGGACTATCAAGGAAGGCTTCAAAGCCGGGCGTGGTGGTGCACACTTTTAATCCTAGCACTCAGGAGGCTGAGGCAGGAGGATCATTGTGAGCTGGAGACCAGCCTGGGCTACAAAGTGAGTTCAAGGCCAGCCTGAACTGCATAGTGAGACCCTGTCTCAAGAAAATAGGGCCAGGGATTTAGCTCAGTGGCCTAAGCGCCTGCCTGGCAGGTGTGAGGTCGTGAGTTTGATCCTCAGTAGCAAAAAAAGAAAGAAAGAAAGAAAAGCTTCAAATAAGAAAATGTATTTCAAATATCACAGACCAGTAAAGTCAGCATTTTACTTTTATAATCAATCAGTTAAATGGAAATTGCAATTACCTTCTACTAGAGGTGATTCTAGTTTTCAGTTTTTTAAATGTGTACTAACTACTAACAATTT
Organism: Dasyprocta punctata; assembly: GCA_004363535.1. Lineage (NCBI taxonomy): Eukaryota > Metazoa > Chordata > Mammalia > Rodentia > Dasyproctidae > Dasyprocta > Dasyprocta punctata. Next base: position 98,886 of record RJWM01002859.1, read on the forward strand.
TTATCAAACTACTCAGTTTCTTTCTTTGTTTTTTTTGTTTGTTTGTTTGTTTGTTTTTACCAGAAATGACCATATAAACTCCATACGTGATCTAATTCTTTTCATATCCTTTTCTGTATGGTAACCTTAAGAATACCCAAAATCAGAAACAGCTGTCTTATTTATAGGGAAGAAAGAGCCTTAAGTAATGTTTCATACTACATTTCTAAGCTTCAAGTATTCTAAAAAAAACAAAAAACAAAAAAACTTGAGAATCAAGTTATTTTTATTGTCCAAACATATAAGGTGATTTTCATTGTTAGAAGACTTACCTTACTCCTAATAATTCATAAATTATACAACACTTCATAAAACCACCTAAATCATTGCCAGAAAACCTAATATCTACCAGAAATAATTCAAGTTAAGGATACCCTTTAATAGTGGTGGTATCTGGAGTCAAGACACAGTTTAGAATTTGTCTGAAACTCTGACCTCACAGGTCTGCTTTGTTCATATTCTTGTGTTAAAAATGACCTGCTGAGCTGGATTATTCAGGCTTCTAAATGCCTGGAAGGAAAATGTAATATGAGAAAACAAGATCAGTGCAAATGTTGGGCATCCGTAGTCTCCTGCGAGTCTGATGGAGAGGTGACGACCAAGATCAAGGAAGCAGAGTCAAGTACGCAACAATGACACCACGAGAAAGTCACCTTCCCGGAGAAGCCACACCCCCGCTTGGCTCCCAGCCTCATCACATGTAAAATAAGGCATCAGACTAAACTATCGCTACTGTACCACTCTGAAATCTAATGTACTCTGATGTTGTCTTCAACTGTTTTCATTTTTGCCCTGGGCAAAACTGCATGCTTTTTAGCTATGAAAATCCTAGTCTAAAATTTCATAGAGTTCCTGAATATTATTCAACTGTTTTCTAAACCAGGAAGGAGCTGCACTGTACTCAGCCATCATGACAGTGCTCAGTAGCTCTCCTAGCAGATGCTTTGGGGAAACACTAGAGTTCCTGAATTGCTTCTTTAAGGAATGGCAAGACCAAGTAAACATGAATTCATTAAGGGCAATTTTATGAAGCACCCCTATGAGCACAAGCCTCTTTGTGAGCACTGAAAAATCAGAATGAATATTATGGTCTGTTTCCCTCCAGGCATCCACAGTGTAATGAGTGAGAAGAATAACTTCTAATTGTGATACAGGTTTTTAAGTACTATGGTAAGGCTATAAATAGAGAAAATAGAAGCTCAAAAGACAGTTCTCAATTCATCCATTCAACAAATATTTCTCAAGCTTCTGCTATATGCCAGGATCATTCTAAGAAACACCACGAATACAGCACAGAAAAGTAGGGTAAAATTTTAAAAGAAGTACCTTGTCATAAGTGAGCAATAGAAAATAAAAATAAAATCAATATACACAATGATTTCAGATAGCAATGAAGGCTATTAAGAAAGATAAAATAGGTCAAGGAAATACAGATTCATAGATTTTATATTAGATAAAATGGTAAGTGCCTCTGTGCTAGTGTGATATTTGGACAAAGACAAAGTGAAGGAACGCTGAGGATGTTATGGAGTAGACCTAAATGTCCTCCCAAGTCTCAGGTCTCCACAGGCGGGACCTTTGGGGGTGACTGAATCATGGGGATTGGTTCACTGAGGAGTTCCTAGCTAAACATACTGTTAGGAGGTGGAGCCTGATGGGAAGAGGTGGGTCTCCAGAGACATGACTTAGAAGCATGTATTCTTGTCCTCAGTTCTTCCTTTCTCTCCCTCTGCTTCCCGGCTGCCATGAGTTAAGCAGTTTTCCTCCACCAGGCCTTTCCACCATGCCATTTCTGCCTTGGAGCTGACCAATAATGGACTGAACCCACTGGAACCATGAGCCAAATAAACCTCTTCTTAAAGCTATAGGTGTTGAGTATTTTCATCCAGCGACAGGAAGTAACAAAAAAAGAACAAATCCAAAGAAAGAGTGTTTCAGTCGAAGACAGCACTTGCAGCAAAAGACTGAATCAGGAAGCATATGGAAAAGTGACAGAGAAGAGATGAGATTGGAAAGGTAGGCAATAATAAGACTTGCAAGGCTCTGTTGGACATGGTAAGAAGGTTGTCTTTTCTTCTTCTGGAAGATGGATAGTCAGTGAAAGCTTTAAATAAAAGAATGACATGACCAGATTTTCATTTTTCATTTCTTCTAGATACTGTATGAAGAATGAAGAGGGAGACAGCGAAAGCTGAAGCAGGGAGAAAATTAGGAAATAATTTGTATATGTTATTACATGAATAGTTATATCATGAATAGTTACATGTGTAGTTATATCATTGTGTTAGGGTATATATTAACATATAATAAGTTATATTTCTATTTTTATAGGTCAAGCAATCATCATATAAAATATATTGCTATAATAATTTATAATACTGATATAGTCCAAGAATATCATTCAATTAATAATACATGTATATATCATGATGCATTTTATAATTATAATGAGTGACACATACTATATCTACTATATTATTCTTTACCTGTATTCTTAGAAAAAGATGGTGATGGCTTGGAGTAGGTAGATGCTATGGAAGTAGAAGTACTCAGTTGAGGGAAAGGCTCTGAAGTCAGATCCAATAGGCTTGCCAATGGGTTATCTAAGGAATGTGAGTTAAAGAGGGCTTACGGAGGACTCCTAAGATTCGATAGTGGGGCTAAGAATCAAAAAGTTTAATTGAACATGTTAAATGTGAGAGGAGTATTTAACACTGTAGATGAAATATATCCAGAATTGGATCTAAAGTTCTAGATTTCAGAGAAGACAAGGCTGCAAATACAAAGATATGTGTTTTTAACTACAGGATACCACAAGCTAGGGAGTGAAAGGAAAAAAAAAAGAATTATGAGGCTTCATCTCTAGGACACTACAATACTTAGAAAAAAAAAGAGGAGAAACAAGCAAAAATTAGAGGAAACTCAAGAGACAGACACTGAGGTATTCTGGTGATTTCATTTATTGAGAGCTGCAAACCAGGATGTCTTGATTACTTTTCTCTCATTACTGAGACAAAATACTTGACGCCCAAAATAAAGGAAGGAAAGCTTTATTTAGCTTTTAGTTTGGGGAGGTTTTAGTCCATACTCCAGTGGTTCCAAGGCAGGGTCGTGTGGCTAAGGGGCAGCCGTTCACGGCAGCCATAAGCAACAGGAGCGAAAAAGGCAGAAAGGGGGCGAAGCACACCTCCTCCCCTCCCTTATACTGCATGCAGGCCCCGCCCCTGGGTGGGTGCAGCCCTCACACCACCAGTCCCAGTGCTGGACGATGAACCAATCACAAACGCTAGATTCAGCTGCCTCCATGACTGCATGAGGCTTTGGGGGACATTTAAACAAGTCATAACATAGGGTAAGTAATATGAGAAGGAAAGTTTTAGATTTTAAACTGGATTCTACAGGCTCATTCTTTCTGGAATGTATTCCAGGTGCTGCCACCAAGGGCAATCTCTCTTTCTTCAGAGCTTTACCCAAAATTTGCTTCTTGGTGATGCTGGTAAGTTCCACCCTACCAAATCATCTCTCCTCTCTCCCCCTTTCTTGTATCCCCTTCCCTTGCTGTGTTTCTTCTCCTTAGCACTTTGACTCCTGTAATAGACTAGGTATCATACTTACTTCACTTAATTTTCTATGTCCCTCATGAGAATGCACAGTCCATCAAGTAGAAACTTGGGTGTGTTTTATACCTTCCAACTTTAGCAACATCTGCGGCAGTACCTGGCACCTTCTCAGCACTCAGCACTCAATAAATCCTCATAAAATGACTCAATGAAACCATTCATCACTACATTAGGTGCAGGAGCATGATACGTTTTCTTTGTTTTTTTTAATTAAAACTGACGTTTGGGCATACACTTATCTTCTTCTAGTGAAAAACCAATGTGTAACAAGAAGTAGATGGCTAGTGATATAATTCAGTGGTAAAGCACTTGCCTAGCATGCGGGAGGAGCTAGCTTTAATTTAAGCACTACAAAAAATGTTTTCAAAGGAAGCAGATTCTTGTACATCTCTGGAAAATGTTAAAAGACTAGCCTGCTAAGAACACCATGAAAACCACTACGTTAGACTTTGATGGTACACAGACATGTAAAGCAAAGTTGTCCCTTCCAAGAGCCATTCACTCCAGTGGTGCTTGAAGATTTGGAAATAGGAGGACTACACTAGACTGCAAGAGCAGCTACAGGTGACACCAATCCAGACAAAGAGAATGGTGATCAGAATTCACCTATGCATGATAGAAAAACACCTGGAACATGACTAAGTCATTTGTTCACTGAATATTTATTGACTTCTTAGAATCATGATTGGCACTGGTGATAAAATAAGGAAAGAAATCTCAAACTCTTCCCATTCAAATTCACTCTCAAGCAGTTTCTAATCCACCTTGTATGACATCCGCAGCAGAATAACTGCTGGAATGTTGCACAGGACCTGAGTCGGCCGAGGTCAGGTGGCTGTGCTGCACATCACCGTGGCTTCCCTGGGGCAGCTGAGCGTCTGATGAACAGCGCTTAGGGAAGACTCAAGCATGCCCCACCGTTGGCCCAGCAGTTACACAAAAACTACAGAGTTTTACTTGAGCAAAGCAGCCAATTGAGCTATATTTTTTTTTTTAAGAAATAAATTTGGCTTTGGCATTTCAAACTGAGATGTGGTTCTGGAAGGCTACATGTTACTCAGAAAAAAAATTGTAAATCATAACATTTTAGCACAGATTTTTGCTTTCTCAGATAACTCACTTCAAAGTACTGTCTATGCCACATGGTTTTGGATTCCAACGACATTTACCAACTTCCATATTATAAAATTTCCAAGGAACAAGCACTTTTGGATGGAAACAAGATAGGAAAAAAACAGATTTATATTGCAAAATTCTATAAAATATATTTTGGAGTCAAAAACCAACAAAAAATAGTCACATGAACTTTTTTGGATAATAATAATGTTTGTACCCATGGTGGAAGACAATTTCAGGCAGTCATAATGCTTTTCTCAAAAGAAAAGTGTGTTACATTGAACCATCTATCCTATTTTGCTAAACTATAGTTTTTTTTTTTTTCACTAACTGAGCCCACAGAATGAGACATTTACTTTCAGACTTTAGTGTTGCTGATTTGTAAAGAGTATTTATAAGTAGACCAATTAATCAGGAACCTTGCAAAATTTGTCTAAAGTTAGAATACTTTTTTAAAAAATTAGTTTCCAGGATCCCATAGTCAATAAAACACTTAAAGGAATCACACAAACAAGTCTGTAACTGAGAGGTGTCCTGAAAAAAGTAATATGATATTGACCTCAAAGACTATTAAGAAAATAGGATCCTTCCATCCACACCTCCAGTGTGAATTCTCAATGTGCCAGAGCACGGCTGTCATTCCATTCTCTTAAACTGGATGTTGAAGGAGGAGAGGAGGAGCTTCTGTGCTCTCCCATGTTGACGCTGTAGATATAACACATGTGTTCAGAGCAATCAGGGGTGGGGATGGCTTCTACAAAGACCATGGTTTTGCATGTAGAGGGCAGGGAAACCATGAGAGGAGGCTGTGGTGATCTCACAACTGTGTTTGCAAGACTCCCTGTGCTGTCTAGGCTGCCATGCTATTCCCCTCCTCTGAGAAGAGGGGCTCAAATGTATGAAACGCAGTTGGTATGAGATGTTTTATCAAGAAAGTCACTACCAGGGCCAGGAGTTTGGTTCAGTGGCTTAAGCGCCTGCCTGGCAGGTGAGAGGTTGAGTGTTCGATCCCCGGTGCCACAAAAAAGGAATAAATAAATTAAATTAAATTTTAAAAAAAAGTCACTACCGAGGTTCCACCTACTCTTTCTCTCCACTTCCATAAATGCAACATTGCCTATAGCTTTAGTACAGCAAATTAAATAGAATCTTCAACAAAATCTAATGTCTATTTCACAGTCTCTGTTTAGAAGGCAATAAAAACTGAATATACTTCTATAAAAAAGTAATATGGCAAACTGTCATTACCAAGAGATCAAATTTTCACATATATGTAAATGCCAAAAGTGTACAGAATTAATTCATTTTTCTCCATAAATTTGATTGCCATTTAAGAAGTTCTGTATTTTTATGTTGTTTTTTTTTTTTGTCAGCCTCCTTCCCTACCTTCGTGATAGCAGAGGTTTTTTTCTCAGTTTGTTGCTATCTTCCCAATATCTACACCAGTTCCTACAGCTCAGTAAATGCTCAGGAATATCAGCAGAATAAATTTTATAGAAAAGTTACTCTGGCTCCAATAGGTATAGATTGTCTACTATGATGCTCAATAATAAAAATTATGGTTTATACAAATGTTACAGCTTTTAGCATTATCCCTGCTAGTATTCATGTATGTTTTCATATACTTACAAGTATATGCTCTGACATTTCCCTCCTACTCTTACTAACACATCAATGGCTATTTTACCCTCCCTTGTTCAACATGGAAACCAAAAGACTCAACGAATCTTGCAGAAATGCAAAATAAAGATTTGGTTGCAAAGCAAAGTGACCTAAAGTATGGTATTTAACTCTGAAGGAGTTTGAAGTATCTCTGCCTTCTATTTTCCACTGGGTCATTTGTAATTGCTTGTAGAGTCTAGATGTCCTCCCAAAGCTTCATGCAGTCATAGGTGGGGCTTTTCAGAGGTGGTTGGACCTATAGTGAGGGATCCTGGAATTAAGGGTACCTGAATATTAAGTCAGTTTGTTGACTGGTCAGCATAGTTCTAGCTGTGGATAATGGAAAGACACACCCTGAGTGTAAGTACTACCCACACTAGGGGTGTGGATCCTGGATAGAAGATCAGGGACAGAAAGAGAGCTGACACTTGCTGCTTCATTGCTTCACTGCTTGCTGCCTTTTGGCTGTCGTGAACTGTTTCTCCTCTACTATGCCGCCCTGCCCTGGAGCCAGCCACGATGACCTGCCACTTCTACAGCCTGTGAGCTACAATAAACTTTTCCTCCTTTAACTTTGGGTGTCATGTATTTTGTCTCCGCAAGAAGAAAATCGACTAAGACAGTCATTCTTGTACAGATTATATCCTTAGTCCCTGGGACAGGATAGGACCTCAATACATCTTTTTGTAATAAATGAATTAGGTTCGCTTCTAATGTCAAATTACAGCAAACAGACACCATGACAGTCCACACAAAATATTTTACCAGTTATGAAGACAAATCTTCTATCTTATGAAAATACCTTGGAAATGAAATACTTTTATAAACTTGGTTTAGTTTTCTGTATTAGGTAACAAAGTGAGACTCTGATTTTACATCACAAGAGCAACAGATATTGAAATACTATTTCTTTTTTCTGTCCAGAGCAAATAAGAAAGTCAAACAACATATTAATGATTAATTCAAGCCAGCAAAAAACAAAGTGGCATCATTGCTTGAGGTTATGAGACACCAACTTAATTTTCAGAGTAGTTAAAAAGCAACATTAATGAATATTGGAGTTATGGCATCGTATATGGCAGTATAATAAATACTAAACTCAAAAGAACCTGGGATGGGCCACTGCTATCTCTGTGCTGCACACTAAAATTCTACCCAGATACCTTATCTGTATGTGTCAACTTTCACCACTGGTTAGCAGAATATGTAGTGAAAAGTACTATATTTTATTAAAACTATTAATAAGCAGGGAGACTGTAAAATATTGTTAACATTATGGCATTATGTTTTTGATCAACTATTACATTTTGAGGCCACTGACACAAAAGATTAGTCATTGAAAACTGATCAGTTTCTTAAAAAGGGAAAACAAATAAGCAACAATAATGACAATACCAACAATAGTATCTCAGACTCAAACAGAATCAAGGGAACTTTTGAAATACAAAAAGTAAAAGCACCTTTTTATCTAAAAACTTAATACCTAAGATGTATTTTCTGCAAATCCATACAATTTGCCATACTAATTCAATGCAATTAATTTTTATTTTATTGTTTTTTAATTTGATTTGTATTTAATTCATAAACAGTTACATAAAAATTATAAACATGTTATGGAGAATATTATGTCTGCACACATATAGATAGTTTACAATACAATTATTGTTGGTAAGAATTTATCCCCTATAATTGACTCCTTATACATTAATTAATGTTAATATTACCTTAACCGTTTTTTCTATCTTTATGCTTTTTTCAGCTCTAATCCTTCTACATTGCAGCCAGAGTAATAGGTGCAAAACACAAATCTTCTTCTGTCCCTTCCCTCAGGTAAAATTTTTATTGGATAAATTTTATTTGGATAAATTCAAGCTTTCTAAACTGACACAGAAAGGCCTTCATGGTCTGGCCTTTTCTTAAATCTTCAACAGGAGGAATCCCCTCACCTCCTCCCTGTCACTCCTAGTCACTGGGACCTTTCATATTTCTCCAGGTTCTCACTGGTAGCTGAAACTTCCTCTGCACTACTCCAGCTGCCGGAAATGCCGCCCTGGCACCTCCTCTAACCCCCCTGCTGTGTGTCTTCTCTAAGACTCAGCTGGGCTGCTCCTCTCCAAGCGCCCACCCCCCAGCAGTCCAGAGGCCCCATCACGACAGCCATCACACTGCCTTGGAACTTCTGCTTTCTTGCCTGCATTCCCCAATAACTAGTGGAAATTTCTACAACAGGATGGATCAGTATTAATTATTGAATTCCTTCCCAAATGCTGGCACACAGAAGCCTCCAAAGAATCTTTTAGGAGGGAAGACAGGGAAAGGAGATCAAAACAATCATGATAGATACTGATTCCCCAAAATAAATGTAATTATTATGTATCATAAAAGTATACCAAAAAGGGGAGGAGGAGTGAAATTTCATGACTTTTGGTATTTCCTTAAGGAAATATCAATTGTGAATAAAACTCAAAACTGCTATGTCTGTTCCTTAGTTTTCACACCCCCCCCCAAAAATGATATTCCACGACAGTAAATTGGTCTGACTTCTCTATAATTTTAAGTAAGCCAAGCTGCTATCAGCGCTGCCACCTTACTGCCCTGACCAGTATCTCTTTGCAGGACACAGGAGCTGCGGAGACCACAGAAGCCAAGTCCAGAAGATGTTTGCTGCAGACAGTGCCGGAGCCCTGAAGTAAGAACGACCTCTCCTGTCTGCTGCCCGGGGAACGCCACCAGGGCAGAGGCTGTGTCTTGTGGTACCCAGCGCCAGGCTCATAGTAGATGCATAACAAATACTGGTTTCCTGTTGCAGCACAGTCAGTTACAGACAGGCCCGCCTTTCATCTCACCCATGGTGTGATCAGAAGTAATTCAGGCAGAAAACTAGGTAGCTGTTCTGCTCTCAATGACTGGCCCCCACATAAAGCTAACCACTCCATCCCTGTCCTGTCTTGGTTTTGATCTCCTTCCAATACTTGACTTTCACAAGCTTAAAGCAGAATGCTCTATGTTCAGTTTTCTGTGGAGAGCTAGACAAGAAAGATGGGGAATGGGTTTGGGAAAATGGTGACAGAAAAAGTAGAGATAACTCTGCTTCTTTTTTACCACGTGACGCCCATATTAATTGCTGTTGTTAGTGTATCCTTATTGAATTCTATTTACAAGGAAAGCCACCTGGAGGGCCTGCCAATTATTTGAATACTAATGAGATATGACTCTTGATATACTGTATGTCTAAATATTGAATCAATTTAGTGATACAAAGGCAATTAAACTAAAATAAGGGAATCCATTTTTCACAATGGAAATAGTAGCAATTAATACCTTGTTTGTTTTGCAACTTGAGGTATGTGAATATTCATGAAAGAGAACTTTAAAAAGAACTCTAAAAATTGAAAGGAAAAGATTACAGACTTGATTTTGGCAACACGTTTCATTCATCTCATTGCTTTGTGAGCACACACACACACACACACACACACACACATTTCATCAACTTAAACCCTAACCTCCTAGAAAGGCATTTGGAGGAAAGACTTTGGGAAGTCATCAGACCACACCCTCATCAATAGAACTGATGCCCACACAAAAAAAGGCTGGAGAGAGAACCTCCATCAGCTACCCCAAAAAGACAGCTATCTAGAAAGCGGGTGCTTCACAGACTTTGAATTTGCTGGTACCTTAATCTTGGACATTCCAGGCCTCCAAACTGTGAGAAATAGATTTCTATTATTTATAAATTCCTTGGTTTATGGTAGTTTGTTGTAACAATCGGAAAGAACTAGGATACTTTGTAAATTAATTACACAGATTCCTTCTAACTCTCAAAACTAGTCAACTAAAGGCAAAGACTAGAAATTACTGCTATTTACAAAAAAAGCATCGGGGAGAGAATTTAATTATAGTATTTGAGAGAAGAAAGAATACCCTTAATCATGGTTCATTAATTTGCTAAACTAGAATACTATGTGGTAAGCAGTATTAACACTGTTCAAGAGAGATAATAATACATTTCTTATTAAAAGAGTTTATGAGCATTAATTACTTCATATTTATAAAAACTTTTAAAAGTAAAATGCTTCCCTCTCTTCTTTAGGGTTTGCTGAAATTATTCAACAAGTGACAGTGTTATCTTTTAAGTGTCTTGAAAAGGCCTAACTATTCAATGTTATACAATTAACTTTTTCATGTTAAAATTCAAAATTTGAGCACAATATATGTGCATAAAAATGCTCCATTCTTGTTAAGTATCTATGTATCATTCAAATCAATTTGGGGTTTTCTAAGGAAAAGCATGTTCATCCTAGCACCAACATTAAGATTGTCAAGCAACATCTGCTTTCCAGAATTTGATGTAATATAAATATCTCCAACTTAAACAATAAGAAGAGTAAGAACAATGTGAAATATGGTCATGGAGCAGCCTCCACACTCAGTGTGGTTTCTCTGTGGAGTTTTCTTTCCATGTCTCCCTTGAAAGGGTTATCAGGACTGATTATTCCAGGAATTGGATTGCAGATCTGCCCCTTCCTTGGGGCTACTGGCATCATAACTACATGTGTAGCTGTGAGTTCACGCACCAAGAGCACACAGTGAGCCTCTCTCAATGGCACCATCTCTACAACTTAAAGAAGAAAATTTTTAAAACAATTTTTATTTTAAAGATAGTAAAATCCAACAAAAAAGAACAAAGTCAATCAAAACAAAGCAGCAAAGCTGTCACAGAGGGCCAGAAGTTTGCCTCAGTGGCTTAAGCACCTGCCTGGCAAGTGCAAGGTTGTGAGTTCAATCCCCAGTTCCACAAAAGACAAAACAAAACTGTCACAGAACTTCAAAGCAGGATACTAGGAAAACAGCAATAGCTACCATAGTATATCTTGTTATCTTCACAATAGTTGTCCATTCCATCAGGTATAGCAAAATCAAACAAACAAACCAAAAAATAAAACCAAGAATAAAACCAATCAAAACAGAATACTGAATAAAGCAAAACAATTGGAACAAAGCAAAGCAGTGAGAACAATATTGGATTTCAAAGACAAGATAGAAGGAAATCCCCCATATTTGCTATATTGTATACTGTTGTCCTCCCAACAGATGCTCAAACCATTGGCCCTAGGCCTGCAAAATCAACCAAACAATATAAGCATTTAGTTGCTTTATGTACCTTAACTCAACCTGCTCTCCAAACCAAAGGGTTGCTTACTGGCAGGGGCGGGGGGTGATGGCTTGATTCTCAGCCAGTGTGCCAGCAGGCTCATGGGAGATGCTGACTTTTCTCTTCCTGAAAACCGTGCAGCTTCCACAGCTTACTTGAAAGGCTGACTAGATGGCTTCTTGTTGGATTCTCCCAGTCCCAGCATGGCGGATTCTCAGGAGGCACTGACTTTTCTCTTCCTGGAAGCCACACAGCTTGCACAGCTTACCAGGAAGGCTGGCTAGTTGGCTTCTTGTTGGATCATCCCAGTCCCAGCATGGCAGATTCTTGGGAGGCGCTGACTTTTCTCCAAAAAATCAAATTTTAAAAGTACAGGAAAACAAGCTAAGGGGGTGGTACAGAGGAACAATTTCAAAAAGGAGATGTGGAAACCATAGAGTGTAGTTCTTAAGGATTTTCAACAAAATCCACAAAAGACCTTAAAGCACCAGAGCAGGGTTTCTCAAACTTGAATATTTTCTGTCCAAAGTCCTTCACTGTGGGCACTGTTGTGAGTGCTGTAAATCGTTTAACAGCATCCCTGTCCTACATGCTAGATGCTATAGCCTGAAGCTCCCCTCCAAAATGCCAAAACTGTTTCCAGATATTCCAGGGGGTTGGGGCAGAAACAGATGAAGTATTTCCCAGTTGAGATGGTACAGGGAGGGGAACAAGTCCAGAAACACTGCCTAACACAGCCCTGGGAGTGCTCACCGTGGAGAGGTGGAGGCCAGGCCATGACCAGTCTAAGAGTTAGAAATGGCAAAGATGGATACCCAAAGCAGTCACTAACTGAATCCACGACATGGGACAAAATGTGCTAACAAGAAAAGTCACCTTTCAGTTCTGTCTGCTGGACGAAGACACTTCGAGGAATGCCAGCCCTGAGCCTCGAGCTGAAGAAGCTCCGGGTCATAATCCCAGCAGTGAAGGCAGCAGTGGTGGGCTGTTACGCTCTCTAGCGACCAAGAGGCTCCAGGCTTCTTTCAGAAACAGATGGGCTCAGTTCCGGAAACTACTTGGAAGAGATTCTCTGAGTCTTCCTGAATTCATTAAATACGTACTGAGCGCTGGGTCTGCACAGGGTGCTGTGCTAGCTGCAGGCATGTGTTGATGAAAACAGTCCAGCCTCACTCAAGAAGAGAGACCTAAGAACAAGTCTGGTCTTCAGATTTCTGCTGTACAGGATGACCCAAGCAAAGGGGATCCCAGACCCGACCCTGACCACTTCCTACACAGCTAGAATTTGATCAATCATCTTTCTCTTTGTTTTTAAAAAGCAAACGCTGCTTAGCTCCTTTCTTTGTTTCCTTCCCCCTCTCATTTTACGTTGTTCAGCCATTTTCCAGTCATTTCAGGCAGCTGCTTTTTCTCCAAGTCAGAGCAATCAATAGATGAGCATTTTAAAAAGGGAAGCAGCATTTCAGTTGCCATTTCATTTTCTGCTGGCACGTGTGCACACCATCATTTGGATTTACACGCGGCGCTCACCAGCCAAAGGCAGCAGGCCTTTCTAAAAACCAGCCGGCTCAAGGGTGACAGATAGGCTGTCACTTCTCATTCAGGCCCAGCTGCATACTAAGAGCAAGGTAACATTATTAATAAATTACTGGCATAGCTAGCCAGGGAGAGGAAAATTCAATTATGTGTCTTTTTTAATTCCCTACAAGCAAGGTGATCCTACTCTTCCACGTATGAGTTCCGCATTTAGCAATAGCCACTGTAGACTGGTCACTAGTATTCAGAATAACAAAGGATTGCTTGGAACAGGAAGCACAGAAAGCAGACATTTGACAACATCACACAGAGTTTGCTGCTGATGGGAAAGCCACCCTGGACTGACAGCGACAGGCCTCGGTTGCCATGGAAACAGCAGTGACCTGTGTTAGTAAATAGCTTGGGTCTCCCACTTGCCAGGATAAAATTTAGCACTTGCTGTTGATTTTAGAGTCCAATGTTTGTCAGTGATCTCTTTATGAAGTAAATACTAGAAATCACTCTCTGCTCCAGGGAAAATATCCAAGCACTGGTAAAAAAAAAAAAAAAAAAAAAAAAAACTGAATCTTTATGTACCGGAACACGATTAAATTGAGTTGTACATTACACCTGACAAAAGCCAATCTATGTCTTTGTCCTAACAATTGCTTATTTTGCCCAAAACTAGTTCCTTAACATTCATAAATAAAGTTAAAATAAAAATGATAATGATATGGGAGTCACATTAATCACCAAGAAGAAAGACTCTTCTAAATGCACTATGGTTATTTAAGACACTTTTCAAATTTTCTACCAGACTGTATTCCTTTTAAATTTCTCCCACCCTCACTTATAGAAAAATGGACTAAGTCAGACTGCCCACTGCCCACTGCCCACTTGTGCCTCAAACATCCCACTAGGAGAATTCCTTGTGTCTTAATAATTACAGTAATTATCACCCCTGCTTTGCAAATGCATAAAATTTGACAAAAGAAGGATGACTTGACTGCAGTAATTCAGGAAATAGAGCCCGTAACACAAGACTGCAAGCCTCAGCTCTCTGCATCTGTATCTCTTCTGGGTCACGTTTGCTTTATTAAGTTTCTTCCTTCAACTCTTCAATCTTGTGCTTTCCCAGACAGTCAACAACAGGAAAAGTTGTGTTTCGTACACTGAGAAGTCTATTTTCCTTCATCAACAGTGGCTGAAAATTACACTCATCGCCTTTCCCTGTGACTGTACTGTAATTTATCAATAAATATTTACCAAGCAAATATCTGCTTGTCGTATGCTACATACTTGGCAAAAAGTAAGTCAGACAAAAATGAATAAAACACATTTTCTGTCTTTAAAGATCTAGTAGACTGAAATATAGCATTTTGGTAAGCACTGTAAGAAAAATAAATTAAAAGTATTATAGAATTATGAGGTAAAAAATCTAATATTTACTTTGGAAATAGCAAGTATCACACTGATAAGGTGGTATTTTCACTATATTTTAAGGAGAAAATAGGGGTTCTATATATGGTTGTTAGGAATGGCAAGTCTAAAATATAATTTTCAAAAAGTTAAAAACACTCTCATTCATATAAGAAATAAAAATGTCCAATATTTTGTTTGACTTACAGAGATTCCTGTTCTCTAATGGAAAAATTCACTTGCATTTCCATGAACAAGAATCATTTGTATTGCTAAGGGCAGAGTTATTTGAATTTCCATCAGCACCATACAGCTCACCTTTCACCACTACCATGTTGCACAATAGTTCACAGATAGACAATTAACTCCACACGTGCTACAGAATCAGCAATTCTTGTCCATTTGCAAGTCTTGGACAATTTTTCCTAACAGAGGAATGAGGAATTCCAAAAAGGGGGGGTACACCCTAAAAAAAGACATATGGAAAAGCAAGTACCCTCCTTGGATATGTCTAAAATTAACATGGTAGGAAGAGCGAGAAGACAGTAAAGTCGTGGAAAAATTCAAGGTGACACTAGAATGGTAGTTTGGAGCCAAACTCTGACATCAAGCGCTATGCAAAAGTGTTTAGACTTTGCCTGAAAACAATAGAAAGCAACTGAAGAATTTTAACTTTACAATGTCTAGCCAAAAGAAGCTAAAAAATGCTGATTCTCAGAAGAAGAGAGGAATATAATAGTGTTGATTCAAGGTTTTTAGACAGGGTCGGGGTTAGATGACTGATTCCAAAATACAGTAGGCCAAGGGTGTTAAGTTCTAGGATTCTATAGCACAGAAAAGTGACCTATAGTTTAAAATGATTCATTACATGTTTTGTCAAGAACCAGAAGAGAAGGGTTCAGAGACTCCCAATACAAAGAAATGATAAATGTTTAAGGGAACACGCTAATTTTTTGACACGATCATTATGAATTGTATGCAGGTATGAAGTTATCACTGTACCCCATATATGCAATTATATGTGTCAGTTTTAATTTTAAAATAAAATGTTTCATTTCCTTATCCCTAAAGCTTAATTCAGTCAAATTTGTATATTCTATATTTATGACTTGTTTTGGAATATTTAAACCAATATTTAATTTTTTCTCATTGAATTTCTAAATTTGTGAAAATGTCTATATTTCTGAGATGCATATTTTTATTAGTATAGTTTATTATATGTAATAATTACCTTAATTTCAGGAAAATGGTTTATATATAAACCATATCTTGATCATTTTTGGTCCTTTTATCCCTCCCCAATTTTCGCCCTTATACAACCCATTTCCTACCTCCAGAAGACTGCTTCCCTATTTGCTACCACATTTCCTTTATTTTACTCAATTTATTTATATTTTGGGTTTTTCATATAAGAGAAACCATGTTATACTAAACTTTCTGCATTTGACTTTATGAGCTTTTTAATTTGATGTAGCCCCATCTATTGATTCTTGGCATTATTTCATGTACTACTGGAGTTTGGTTCAAGAAGTTCTTGCCTGTGCTTGGGGCTTCAAATGTTGCCCCTGTGTTATCTTCTAGCTGTCACAGAGTTTGTGCTTTTCTAAGTCTTTGATCCATTTTGATATGATTTTAGCAGAAGGCATGTCTAGTTTCATTTTTCTGCACATAGATAACCAATTCTCTGGCACCATTTGTTAAAAGAGCTATCTTTTCTCCCTTGTATGGTTTTGCCCTTTTTGTCAAAAATCAGATGGCTGAAGGTGCATGAGGTAGCTTCTTCTACTCCATAGGTGTCTTAGTTACTTTTCTTGTTGCTGGAACAAAATACCTGATACCCACAAGTTAAAGGAAAAAAGGTTTATTTCAGCTCATAGTTTGTAGAGGTTTCAGTCCACAGTCAGCTGGCTCCAAGGCAGGAGTGTTTGGCAGAGGGGCATCGCAGAGAAACAGTCCATGGCAGGGCAGGCAGGAGGCAGCAAGCTGTGAAGCAGCAGCAGTGAGCCTCCCTTTCTCTTTTATCCCATCCAGGCTGCAGGCCTTTTAGATGGCACCACTCACACCCAGGGTGGGGCTTCCCATTACCCATACCCTGAACTGTGATAAACCAATTAGTGGATTAAACCAGTACCACACACCCTTAGTCCCAGTGTCATACCCTGAACCCACATTCACACATCCTAGATGCAGCCCCCTCTGAAAACCCCCACCTATGACTGTGTGCAGCTTTGGGGAGGATGTCTAGATACAACCCATAATAATGGGCCTAGATACAACCCATAATAATGAGCCTATATGTCTACTTTCAAGCCTAGTTCCATGCTATTCATTTTTTACTACAGTTTTGTAATATAACTTGAAACCCAGAATTGTTATGCCTCCCTCTTTGCTTTTGTTGCTCAGGATTGCTTTGGCTATTCTCAGTCTCTTCTGATGCCATATAAATTTTAGGGTTGGTTTTTCTAGTTCTGTGAATAATGTTGTTTTAATGGGAAATGCACTAAGTCTATGATTCTATGTATAACTTGCTTATATACGATTATACCTACTCATACCTTAAGATCATTAATGATTATTTCACTGAGTTTTTTAAAAAATCTTTCTCTAAGACTTAACTCAGTTTAATGTATACTTTATTTATAATAATGAGATATATAATAGATACTGCTTTTATTACATCCCTGTTTGTTTAATATCAAGAAAAGTCTTCTATCCCTAAAAGCTAACCTAGGAAAACATCACATAGACTCTGGAAAATCTGAGAATTGTCACTGTATTATTTTAAGATTAAACCCCTGAGAAAGATTATGGTTTCATTACATAAGACTATTAGAATCAGTTTCAGTACCTAAATAATAGTCATACATTGGAATTGAAATTTTATGGACTAATATTTTTATTTTTAAAATATTTTGTTAGTCCATATTTGTAGTACATAATGATTACATTTATAGTGGGGAATTTGTACATGTACATAACACATCTTAATTTTTTCTTCTTCTTGTTGGAGGGAGCTACAATTTAAATTATTTAAAAACAACAGTAATTTTGAAATATATGGTAAAGCGAAACAGCATAATCCACTGTTTATTTGTTTTAATAAAAATAAAATCAACACAATCTCTTTTTAAGATAGGCAGGAGGCTACTCTAATATGCATGATTTTTAAAAATCATAGAAATGGAATCAATTGTCATGCCTAATGTTATCACAATTTAAAATAATAAAATTGTCACATATGCACACCAAAACCAGAGAATCTGACAAATTTAGAATTTTAATTGAGGAAGCCAAACAGCTTTTGTTTACGACCATTATATCTATCAGATATCACATCAGAAATTAAACTAAGAATTTTCTAAAGACATATTAGTTTAAATATCAATAAACATAAATTTTTAAAATTTATTTATTTATTTTTTGGTACCAGGGATTGAACTCATGACCTCGCACCTGCCAGGCAGGCTCTTGTGCCGCTGAGCTAAATCCCCAGCCCGGTAAAATGTTTATAGAAATTAACGTTTTTATATCAAGCCTCATGTTGTTATAGTTTGTACCTAACATCCCCCATGAGGCCCATGCCATCAGAGACAGGGTTTTTGGAAGGGATTGTGGGATGGGGTTGAGAGATGAAGCGCTATTGGAGGCAGAGCCTGGTTCCTGGGGTTCCCTGGAGGTGTGACCTGAAAGGGTATCGCTCCCTCTCTGCTCTTCCCTCCCTTCTCACCCTCTGCTTCCTGGACACCATAATGTGAGCAGCTTTCCTCTGCTGTGGCATTTCCACCATACTACCTACTCTGTAAGGTCTGACGCTTCTAAACTATGAGCCAGAATAACCCTAACTCTTCTTTACATTGTGGATGGCAGGTATTTTGTTTTAGGGACAAAGAGAGTAACTAAAATACATGTTTTCAAAAAAAAATTAGAACTTGTCAGAGCTTAATATTTGCAAACCTATTTACTATCTGATTTTATATAAGCCAGCTAGATCTTCACATTGGCTATTACGTTCAGTCTTTATAATAGCTGATATCCTGCAATGTCTAGAAAATGTAATTGCATATTCCTGAAAGAAGGGGAATGGCAAAGGCAAGCAATACCTTTACACTCTAAAAGATAGCTCTGCGGATGACTTGCAAGAATCTCAGAGACTTCCAGGGTTCCCAAACCACACCTCGACAACTGTACTAATGTATTCACTCAAACCTGCTTTCTTTTTTTTTTTTTTTTTTTTTTTGCGGCACCAGGGATTGAACTCACAACCTCGCGCCTGCCAGGGCAGGCACTTAAGGCACTGAGCCAAACTCCCGGCCCTGGTTTTTTGAGGTAGGGTCACACTATGTAGCTCAGGCTGGCCTTGCGCTCACGTTGTAGCCTAAGCCAGCCTCGAACGCACAACGCTCCGCCTACCTCAGTCTCCCGAGTGCTGGGATTAAAGGCGTGCGCCACCACGCCCACCTCCAAACCTGCTTTCTAATCTGGCCATAAATGAACAGTATCATCAATTCAAGAACTCTTAAGATACTATTATATTCTTTAAAGTATAAATATGATGTAGTTGGTTCAGAATCATTACACAAAACCATCATAGATGGGAATTGTCCGTTTCAATGATATAAAATTTAAAAAAAAAAAATTCTTAGGGGAAAAAAATCAAAGAAAATTTGTGGCCAGTATTTGTTGGAAATATTTCAATGAGTGGAAAAAAAAAGATTGAACCCTAGCATTGTGTGACCCAGCCTTTACCCACCAGATGAATGTCTTCCCATGAGGCGCTGAACAGCAGCACAGCCGTGCTAATTCTTCTCTGTGCCCTCACACTCACGTGCAGGCTGTGCAGAGGGGGTGGCTTTGAATTCTAGACATTCACCAGTGGCTAAAGCAACGTTAGAATCCTCATGCGTCTACTGACCCTTTTGGTCTGTGCAGTCATTCCAACTGTAAACCATGTCTCACAAGAAGTCGATAAGGAGATAAGATAAAGATAACTAATGAGATATAATAATACAGAAAAAAACATAAAAATCAACATCTTCAGCTGATTTACAATGGCATAAATTGAGACTGCAATATTCTGAGCTAAATTTTCCAAAAACAAGGAGTTTTCAGGTGCAATAATTAGAAAATCAGTGTGTCCATTTTGCGATGGAGGGTGGTCATGGATTCCCACTGCACACAGTTTGAGGAATGTTCCTAACATGTTTTAGGTGATTTTGAGCCTTTCTGATGTATACCTGAGAGGCACCGAGGGTGATATAACACCAATCTCCTTCAACTGGCCTCCCGCTTTTTTATAAGGAATCATAAGAACAGAGAGGTAGAACTTCTACAAAGGGGAAGGGGACCTGGAGATGGAGGGAGGGGGAAGGAGATGAGGGAGAGAAGATTAAAAAAGAATCAAGAGATTTTAAGTACACATGCCAACTCTTCACAAGAAATGTAATCGTCATGTATTGCAAACATATACCAAAATTTATAATGTGTAAAAATTTTAAAAAGGAACTTACACACGTATGTATGAATGTGGGGGTAGGCCAGTTGGATGAGTGCCATAAATTGGTAGCATTAATTAAAATGCAAAGAAGTTTAAAGAAGGTACAAAGGGCAATTGACCTTTGTAGAGCAAAGGGAGTGCTCCAAGTTGGGGTGAAAAGTTGGGGTTGATAAAGAGTTACACACCTGCAAGTAGAATTTCCAAAAGGAGAGATAGGAATGAAAGTTACCCAGGGTTAAGAAATAATTGAAAAAACAAAGTCATTAACGATCTTTAAGTCTGAGAGTCTTTCATCAGGTGGATTAGAGAAAAAAAGAATATGCCAGTCAGCGGTTAAATCCCGGTCAAGCATGAACCAAGGAATGAATGCTGAATTGGAGCTCGAGGCATGTAATTCTAGAGGCAAGAGGCAGAAACTGTAAAGTGTACCAACAGGTGAATGTTGTGATTAAGAGAGAAAAAACTTCCAGAGTGACTCAGGTTCCGATGCTAGTCTATAAAGAAAGTGCTGATATCATAAATATTAATAAGGAAGTAAAAAAACAAAACAGTTGATTTGGAGGAAAGAAAATTGTTGAATTTTGAGTTGAAGTTTAAGTAACCATTTGAAAGTAGGGGATAGGATCTAAAGCTCAGCTGCTTATGATTTTTAGACATCTCCCTAATAACTTAAACCTCTGCTGTTGGGTTGGGAATAGCAATGAGCTTCTTAAATAAGTCAGAAAAATAGATCGATTTTTTGTGATTGCATAATTTTACAAAAAATAAAGGATACCAACCTGTATTTCTGCATAAAATTGAAAATGAGTACAGACTTCCACAAAAGTGTTACTTTCTTTGCTGAAATGCTATATTGGTTTGAAGATTGTGGACAGAAAAAAAAATAAAGAAGAAAAAATATATCAGAGAAAGGGGATGATGCTAATATGACTGCCTATGTCTATTTTTGCGTTAGCTCCTGTAGACCATTCGCCCTTGCAAGTAAAGCTGTGTCTCATGACACGATTTAAATCATAAATAGCCTACTTAGGTGCATCTGTCTAAGAATAATACCCACAAGCTACTGACCACTGAATCACCAAGCTTTCAGTTGAGTTTAGAATAGACTAGGGGAAGAATGAACCTGTTCTGCTGATCAAGAAGAAAGGACATTTTCAAAGCTATCTGGGTCTGGAAAGAAAACATACCATTTTAAAAATGAAAGACTATCTACTTTCTGCTAATTTTCCTGAGATGAGCTGTCATTCAATTGAAAATTACAAAGAATTACAAAGAATATCTTTTCTGATATCTACATTGTATTCAGTGAACTTCGTTTCATAATTCTAAAAACCTCACTATGATGATGAAGGAGTTAACATCCACGAGGACCCGGGAGTGCCCGGGGGCATAAGCCTGGCTACTGTCCTCCTCCTCCTCATCATCATCATCACCCACACCCCCTCCAACAACCAAAAATGTCAGACATCGATCGCTTCCATTCATAGCGTTGAACAAATATGCACATCCTACAAATCTCCATTTAAGGCGATGGGAGGAGAAGTCCTTTCCAATTCATATAGCAACCTGGTGCACATGACTTACTCTGTAGTGTGTCTTTTATCTAAAAACTCTACTGCATTCTCTGTAACTAAAATGAAAAATGACCGGTGCCTGAACACAGTCCCACATCCCCACCAAATCAGTTCAGCATGTACCTCCCCATCTCTCCTCGGCTGCCAGAGGCAGATCAAGGTCAGGTGCAGATGTCCTCGGCCCCAGGGTAGGAAGTGAAGGACCAACACTCCAGAA
Source organism: Dasyprocta punctata (assembly GCA_004363535.1). Taxonomy (NCBI): domain Eukaryota; kingdom Metazoa; phylum Chordata; class Mammalia; order Rodentia; family Dasyproctidae; genus Dasyprocta; species Dasyprocta punctata. The sequence continues at coordinate 120,697 of RJWM01002859.1, forward strand.
GGAAGGAGCGCGTCCACACCTCCCCCAGCCACCTGCCGCTGCCTTCCACATCTGCACTTAACTGCGTGGAGGAGATGCTTCCAGCGATACTGATGTCAGCATCGAGTCAACTCCTGAGACTTTTGCAGGCCTGGCCATAACTCAGCAATGATTTCAGGGGTTAAACGTAGGCATCTAGAGCCTGTCTGGTCCGTGTAGGTGTGTCATATTATCCAACTTATTACCCTCTCACATCGTTGGTGACAATATCATAAATTGAGGATTGTGGTAAAATGTTCTTTATTGAACTAACAAGAAAAATGAAGGATTTAAAATATAGAAGTTAACGTGGTGCCTGGCATACAGCAAGTGCTTAGTAAATAGAACTTAGGCTTGCAATTTTGTATGGCAGGCCACATGCAGGTCTAAAAGGCACTGCAGCACTGTGTTGAATTGCAACATCCTAGGAAAAGTTTAATGCACTCCCTTTTGGCTTTGATTCAAAAGTACAGACAATATGTTTCTTAAGATGGGCCATCTATTCTCACACCATGTAGCATATGACTGAACAACTTGATGAAGTCACCAAGATTTCTGATTTACGTGCGTAAGACATGGGCTTCACCATTAGTCACTTCCTTCAAGCAATGTAAGTGTGAGACCAATATTTGCAAAACCATCAGTATGTAATGTCAAGGGAGAATTTGATTCTAAAATTGCTGGCAGCCTGCAAATCCACTGACATATTTTTACTTTCCTCAGTCTTGAGTCTTGGTTTTAAAGTATCATTCATTCCTTAAGGCACTATTTATGATGGTTTTGTTCCCCATTGTTATTTTTTTCCTAATTTCTCACTGCGTGATTTAGTGATTTTTCCTCTCCAGGAAGATTACTTACTCCTTTCCTGCTGTGGAGTGCTTTTCATGACGGCAAGTTTAATTATTTACCTCACATTTCCTGCTGTG